>JAQQSU010001621.1:0-14931 GCA_028627135.1 Pseudochirops cupreus
CTCCCCGCCTCTTCGGACCCCCGCCCTCTACTTACCCATTCCGGGTACTTCGGTCGTCACCGGCCTCCTTACGGAGCACAAAACCAGACAGTTCGCCAGAGGATTATAGGAGTAGTTTATTAAGTCATTCACATCCTCAAGCAGAGTCAGGAACGCAAAAGAGGAACCAGAACAAGAGAGGGAGCGCTTCCTTGCCCATTACTTTTATAAACCTCCTCAACCAATCAACTTCTTCTATTACATTCTAAACCTTATAAGGTAAAGCACTAAGCAAGCAGGCAATCATAGGCAATTGTAATATTCTATTTCTCCGCCCCTAACAGTTAACCACCCCAAATTGGGAAGTTTTCACTCATCCCATACAATAGGATTTTTAAATCATTTTAAAAATTCTCTATACCTTTACTTTATAGAGTTTTTGACATAAGTGAGTGTTGTACTTCATCAAAGGCTTTTTCTGCATTTTTAAAATAATCATGTGGTTTGGGATGTTCTTATTTCTAATATGATTATAGTGTTTCCCTAATGTTAAGCCATCCTTGTATTCTTGATATATCTGTTGAGGTTTGGGATTTAGGGAGTACAAGACCCCAAAATACTGACACACCAGGTCCTGCTAAATGAATTCAGCTCAAGCCTTTTCTCAGCTAAAGTAAAACAAAGCTTATTAAAGATTCACCATAATGGGTAGACTCTTAAGGAGCCTAAGTATTTGTGATGCTTATCTTGATAAGCGGGCTGGAACAATCTGACACAGACTGAGTCTGTGCTAGACTGAATCTCAGAGCCTTCATGGAGGCAAAATGGATCTTGTGTGAGATGAATGAGTTCAGAGTCTGAATCTAAGGTCAGAAAAGGTCTTTATTCTTTCTCATGAGAAAGGACTCCTCCCCTACCACCCAACATGGCATCTGCAGGGAGAGAGCCACAGGTATTAGCCAGCCCATGGTTATATAATCTTCCAATGCAGAAACCCAACCCCCGCAACTGGCCTTCACTCTTATTGGTAGGGGGCTGTCCCACAACCTCAGCGTGGGCATATCTCTGAGACAAAGGACCCAGAAACATGTGGGTGTCCAATGAAAGCAGTCTTAACCTTATTGGGCATATCTTCTGCTGAGTTGGCTCTGGGGGAGGGTCTCCACTGCTCTAAGCCCCAGATTGCTTGAATGTCAGGTGACCTAAGCCTAGGCCTACTGAACACTGAAGCCATTCTAGATTTGATTTTTCAGAATGGGGAAACTTCACTATAAATTATCCCTCACAATCTTATATAAGGAAAGATTGTGGGAAGGATGGAGGGGTGGTCTAGAGAAGGGGTTTGGGGAGGGTCTTGAGGAAGAGTCTAAGGAGGATCTTGATGGGACTGAGGTCAGACTCCAGGAATGGGATGAAGGGTGGTAAATTAGAGTTGATAGACAATGGAGGGTTAGGCTAGTTTAAGGGTAATAGATTTGGGTATAGATATTTTGATAGGATCAAGAGTGGGAAGTAGCTGGACAATGGAAGCCTAGGCTAGGTCAAGAGTAGCAGAGATTTGGGCCTAGTATGGCCTCAGGCAAATGCCTCATCAAGTGGGAAGATGCGAGGAGAGTTCAAGGGGGTTCCCAGGAACTATTCCCCATCAAATCCAGTTTGGTCAAAATGAATGATTTCTTACATGAAATGCTGAAATTTGACAAGATTGTATTTAAAATTTTTGGATTTACTCATTCTATTGGTCTATCTCTCTCTTTCTTTGCTTCGTAATTCCCTGGTTGGGTACTAGAACAATATTTGTTTTGCTGAGATCGGTAGATTGGTAAATTGCTTTCTTTCTCAATTTTTGGGAATAATTTGTGTAGCGTTGGTATTAATTGTTCTTTATAGACTTGAAGAATTCCGCTGTAAATCTGTCCAAACTGAGAGGTTGGTTTGTTTGTTTTTAATCTTCGGTGGTTCCTCTATAATTAAGTTCTCCATCTTTTGCTGAGATAAGATTATTTAAGATTTCTTACTTGGCCTTCTGTTACTTCCAGTAATTCACATTTTTGAAGGTATTCCTCTATTTTTTTGTGTTTTCAGTTCACTGGGAATTTGATGAAGAGTAGTCTGATCACTGGCCTTCCCAGGCTACAGACTCTTGGTTTTTATCTAGGCAACACAACTCCAGACTTTGCTCTGGGTGGAGTTTCAGTAGATCATTCCCAGCCCTACCCCACCCCCCAACACCACCTAACTGAAAGGTTCTGCAGATTCAGTGTGACAATGCAATCTTCTCACTCCTGTTCTCTGCCTGGAGCTGTCTTTAATTCCCTTTCTTGAGTTAGCTCAACCTTTCTGAGTACCCTAAACCCACAGGATGAAGCTACCGTTTCTTCTCTAGCTCAGAGGGATAGAGCTATAACCATATTCTGTGCCCTGGGGCTGGATCTGAGATTTCCTTCCTGAAGGCAACATGACAATATTGTGGCCCTGTTTTCTGACTCTTGTTCCACAGTTCTTCTCCTGGTCCTGATGAGATACAGACTCTGGAAACCCCATAGCTCTCTCCTTGAATTTTCCTACTTGATCAAGTCTCTCAGTTCCCCTGAGGCTACAATCCTCTCAACTGGCCTTTCATTGTCTAAACCTAATCTCCCAAATCTCCCCAGTCCTCCATTCTCTGTTACCTCTGTGTTGCCCCAGTTTCTTCCAACCCTTAATCCTCATTCTTCCTGAGCCACATGGTCCAGGTCCCTGGCCTTCTGTTCCTGGCCCTTCTCTGTTACCTCACAGTCACCCTCAACCTATTGACCATTCCCATCAAAATCCTCCCTAAACCCCTCCTTCAGTCACCCCAGACTACTCGGCCACTCCTAGATCCATAACCTTCTGTTTAAAAGATCTGTCTTGCCTCCATGAAAGTGCTGAGATTCAATCTGGCCCTCTTGAGTTATTCATATAAATGTTTAGATTCCTTAAGAGTCTGGCCAATATGGCAGAATTTTAGTTCCATCAGTGTTTTAATACTTCTTGTCTTTGACTGAAAGAGGGCTTTGGTCAAATTCATTCAGGCAGGGCCTGTGTGTGTCGCTATTTTGGGATCCCAGTAACACCCTGTAACACCAATGCAATATTCACAGTGCCCATGATCACTATAAATATACCTGCATGGTGCTCAATTGCAAAATATAACAGACTCTACATATAGAAGACAGAAGTAAAACATTATTCAGACCCCAGAAAACTGAATCCCCTAACCAGTAAGCCAATTTCATCACAGTAGCAAAGAAGTTAATAAGCCTTAACAGCACAGATAGCCAAACCATCCTTTAGCCTTCCCACAAACCAACATAACTCTGGCTGTCACAGCAGGTGGCAAACACCTACTTTTATTCACAAGCCTGTCTGTCTACCTCAGAGGTGCGTTCTCCTCCCAACCATCTAGCTGGCTCTGTCTCCTAGCTCCCTGTGGGCTCTGCTCTACCCTTCAGCAAACTCCTCCCACCACAGGCTCCATGCAGTTGCATTCAGCCTTTTAAGGGGCAGAGTATATTTTCAAAGCAGGGAAAAATCTTCAAATTCCCTTAGGTTTATTAAGGAGCAGGAAAGATCTTCAAACTCCCATTACTATTATATACCCCTAAACCTCAACAGTCCCTTGCCCATTGGTCATATTTGTGATTATGCTGGAAAAATGACCCACTGTCATTTCTCCTTAGATTTCCTAATCATATATTTGGCCTAGTACTCTTCTTAGATTTTTGTTGAAGTAATTGTGTCAAAAAAAAAAAGACTCTACTGCTCCCCTTACTCCACCATTGTGACTGATCTCATAGTTTCTTTTAAAAAATGTTTTATTAATGCCTTTTGTTTTTACATCCAAGTCACTGATGGATATGCCCTCCCATCCTCTCCCAACATGGGATCACCCCTTGTAATAAGGAAAAATAATTCATCAAAATAACCAAAACAATAATTTCTGAGAGTGAACACTCTGTAACCACAATCAACCGCCTCATCACTGAAAAGAAAGAAGCACGAAAGAAGCACCTATCTTTAGTTGGAAGGTGACTAGGTGAAGGAGTGAATAGAATGGTAGAGTTGGAGTGAGAAAGACCTGAATTCAATTGCTACTTCAGACACTTACAAGTTGTACAACCTTGGCCTCTATTTCTCTCCGTTTCCTCATCTGGAAATGTGGATAACAGCATCTATTATTTCTTTGTTGTTAATTGTTTTGAAGAAGAAATTCCAAATCTCATTGTATAGTTTCTGTTTGTCCTCAATGCCTCCATAAGCCCTCAGGGTCCTCAGCAGGGTCTACTTTTTTCCTTCCACTAATGAAGGTTGCAGTCCATTCTTGCCTTCTCTTTACAATTTGTACTCACTGTTCTTGATTCTGTCCTCTGGGGCCAAAAAGAAAACTCCCTCCTCCCTGAAACAGTCTATCAAATTCTTAAAAACAGCCATCTCATCACCACCGAATCTTTTCTTCTCCGGGCAAAAATCTCCAGTTGTTTCTGCCAAACCTCAGACGACATGGAGTCATAAAATAATAACAGCACTCAACCTCTATTTCTCTCGGTTTCCTCATCTGGAAATGTGGATAACAGCACCTATCTCCCAGAGTTGTTGTGAGGCTCAAATGAAATAATATTTTTACATACTTTGTGACCCTTAAAGTATTACACAAATACTAGTAATAACAACAAAACAATTATCCTTATTGTCATTATCATATATTCTTTAGCATCAAGACTAGTCATCGCAGTTATTCAGAATCTGACTTCCTTTTAATATTCCTTTTCTTACCATTACATACTTCATATATCTTTATTTTAGTTCTGTTCTCTTTCAGTTCATGCAAGTTTGGCCCTTTACAATTTGTACTCACTGTTCTTGATTCTGTCCTCTGGGGCCAAAAAGAAAACTCCCTCTCCGCTGAAACAGTCTATCAAATTCTTAAAAACAGCCATCTCATCACCACCGAATCTTTTCTTCTCCGGGCAAAAATCTCCAGTTGTTTCTGCCAAACCGCAGATGACATGGAGTCGTAAAATAATCCATAGGAGCTGTGTGTAGGCTGGTGCTAAGAAGCCCTGACTACAAAGTTCCCCTTTCTTGTCAGGTGGATCAAATTGATCAAGGACTATCTCAGGTGAACCAAAGAGATTATGACTTTTACCCTCTGGCTTGTATTCCTGCCTCAGACAAGTACATCTAGTAACAACAAATGTTTATAACTTTTGCTATATTCTGGGCAGCAGGAAACCTCCTTATCTTCACGTGGGTGCAAGGATTTATGGAAAAACATGAACAAGAATCAGACTGAAAGAGAAGGCAAGACTAGATTGCAACCTTCATTAGTGGAAGGAAAAAAGTAGACCCTGCTGAGGACCCTGCGGGCTTATGGAGGCATTGAGGACAAATGGAAACTATACAATGAGATTTGGAATTTCTTCTTCAAAACAATTAACAACAAAGAAAGCAGACTCAGAACAATATTCACCTTGACCACAAAGAGTGTCAGCAACACAATTTGATAATGTATACAGATGAAACAGATATCAAAGAAAGAAGCCCAGAAGCGAAGCATCGTTGCAATAATTTTCTCTATGCATACAGTTTTTTGGTTAAATTTTAAATGATTTAGAGATTACATAGGTTTTAAAACTTTATTAGAATATTTCATTTTGTTAATAGTTATTGAAATTATTTCATAGTAGGGGAGTAAAGGATGTCATCAGGGAAATGCATGATAAAAAAGAAGATGGGCTTGTCATATAGCAAGAAGGAAGGATCACAGGTGGAGAGTCTGGATGCAACTGATATCCTCATGATGTTTAGAGAAATCCAAGAAGAAGCCCCTCAACTTTGGAGAGCCCCTTGGGAAGAACACATAGGAGGACACAGAAAAATGTTGCTCAGAGTGGGCAGGTACAGGAGGTTGGTAGATTTAGGCAATCCAGTGACACTAAGCTTAAAGTCATGATAATCTGAGTTTAAATCCTGCCTCAGATACTTAGTAGGTGTGTAATCATTGGAAAGTCAATTAACCTCACTCAGCCTCAGTTTCCTCATCTGTAAAATGAAAGGGGTTGGACTTGATGGCCTCTCAGTTCCCTTCTAGCTATAAATCTGTGTTCCTCTGATCTAGGAGCTATGTTTGCAATTTGCATTGTTGGGGGAATATCTAGAAGGCTGAGATGATCTTCTTTGTCACCAAAGTAAGATTCTATATTCTGAGTTGTTGTTTTTTTTAATGCTGTCTGTTCATCTTCCCAGCCAAATACTTGATTTTCTAACTCTTTCTCAAGGTAGGACTCTGCTTCCAGTAGGGGGGGAGGGGAGTGTGCTGTCCCAGGCTTCAGGGGTTTTGTATCAGCTACTCAATCTCCCACCATCTATGGGCCCAGAGCTCCTGAAGCAGCTGCCGTGGCCACCACTGCCACAGCCACCACCCTGGGACTAGGGCCAGATTGTACTCTTCTTTCACCCAGGTCCCACAGTTTCCCACTGACATTCTTTGCTGTCTTTCACATTTGTAGGTTGAGAAGACTGGAAACTGCCACAGATGCCAGTGACTCAGTCTCCTGAGGCCTACTCCAGCACCATCCATGCCATCATGACCCATGCCAGACTGGGCTCTGCTCCCAGCCCAGTGCAATATACCCTTCCTGTCAACCTTCCAGGTTGTCTTGGGCTAGAGATTTGTTTCACTCTGTCATTTTGTGGGTTCTCTAGCTGCAGAATTTGTTTAAAGTCATTTTTTTAAAGTATTTGAAGGGGTTTGGGGGAGATCTCAAATAAATCCCTGTTTTTACTCTGCCGTCTTGACTCTGTTCCCTCCTAGTATTTTTATTTAAAGTTTTGAGTTCCAAATTCTGTCTCTCACTTTCTTCCTACCCTCCCCTCTCCCTGAGGTGGTAAGCAATCAGATATAGATTATAAATGTACAATTATGTAAGACATTTCCATATTAATCATTTTGCACAAGAAGATTCAAATAAAAGGGGAAAAAATGGAAGAAAGAAAAAAAATAGCATGCGTTAGTCTGTATTCAATCAATATCAGTTCTTTCCCTGGAGGAAGATAGTACATTTCATGATTAGTCCTTTGGGATTGTCTTGGATCATTGTATTGCTGAGAATAGCGAAGTCATTCATAGTTATCATCATACAATAGTATTGTTACTATGTACAACATTCTGGTTCTGTTCATTTCACTATGCATCAGTTCATGTGAGTCTTTCCTGGTTTTTCTGAAATCATCCCCACTTGTCATTTTTTATGGCACAATAATATTCCATCACAATAATATATCACAGTTTGTTTAGCCATTCCGCAGTTGGTGGTTTGATTTTCTAATTGGCCACATTTCAATTAGGTCTTTGGTGGCAATGTTTGCAAATGTGTGATAAAACTTGATTATAATTGAAGTAGTGTTCAATGGGCATCAATTACGGCAGGAACATTGCCAAGTGGAAGTATAGCAGGCATTTTGTAAAGTACATATTGAGAAATGCCAAGGGCATGGCCCAGGTAGGGAAAGTACATTTTCTGAGACACAAGATATAGCTACTTTCTGAGATTTCTCAGAGGAACGCCAGATGGGGGCAAAATGAGCCAAAGAGAGAATTATTTTATAGAGTAGCCTTTAATCAAAAATGTAAGCAAAGAATCTGGGGGGCTAAGTCATCTATTACACTCAGTTGAACAATCATAAAATTTATAGACAGGTCACCAGAACAACTTACACTCTTAAGTATGAGAACTCCCCAGTACAATACTCTTACCAGAAGGCCCAATTTAGTCTACCTCTTACTTTTTTCAAAACTCTGAATATAGCTCCTATGGTAAAGTTTTATTTTTCCTGTGAATTCAAAATGAAAAAGGGAAGAAATCCCAGAAGTCACTATATTTTCTAGCTTAGAACTTCTAGCTCTACTTATGATATATGTTTCATTTCAATGATGTTTTTCTGTCCCAACTTCCTTAATATAACTTGAAATTCCTCTGCATTTAAATATAGCAAGCAGTTAATAATAATTGCTTGTTGAACGATTTCTTGATCACTTTCTATCTTTCCTAGTATGACAGCCCCATACTCTTTGATTCTATAGTTTGACCTTTGCCCAGACTTCTGACTGCTCCATTGTTTCTCTGCATTTCCACCCCTGACATACTGCATCATCCCCAAATACCAACACTCAGTGTCCCAGATGGCCACGTATCTACTGGTGTTTGGTCATGTAATGATTGTCCTTTGGGGTTTTTGTTGTTCATGTTGTATAACAAAGTAAAATGAAAAGTTTTCAGCATTGCATGCCCTCCACCCAAGAGCGTTACATTCTTTACAAACTATTTCTTGCCTCACACTGACATTAAGAGATTAACAATTACTCTATAGCAGCAGTTCTCAATCTGTGGGTCATGAACCCTTTGGGGATCAAGCGACCCTTTCACAGGGGTCACAAGGGTCGCCTAAGACCATTGGAAAACACATATTTCCAATGGTCTTAGGAACTGAGACATGGCTCCTCTATCTGTCTCCAGGTGGGCCCACCCACATGCAGATACACCCACATTTGAGTATGCGGCATTAGGAAGGTTGAGAACCACTGCTCTACAGCATCCATCAAAGACCTTTCCTCTTTTGAGATCCATGTGTTTCCAGTTTTGTTGTTTTTCAGTCATTTTCAGTCACTTTTGTGATCCTATTTGGGTCACATTGGCTTGGCAAAGATACTGTAGTGGTTTTCCATTTCCTTTTCCAGTTCTTTTTACAGATGTGAAAACTGAGGCAAAAGGGTTTAAGTTACTTTCCCAGGGTCACATAGCTGGTAAGTATCTGAAGTCAGATTTGAACTCCCAGGCGTAGCACTCTATTCACTGTGCCACCTAGTCCCCTTCATTATTACTACCTTCATCTTTATTGCTATAATATATCTTCAAGTCACTTGCCCAGTTTTCTCAAAATTTTCATTGCCTGGTTCATGAGGTTCCTCTCCCTTCTGCTTTCTGCTATCATCCTTGGGGACATTAATAATCCTGTTGACAATCCTGCAGTCAACTAAACCATATAATTTCTCACATTCCTCAACTACAACATATTCTTTCCATCCTGCTTCAGCCACATACCATAATGGCCATACTTTATGTTCTTCCTCTTTTGGAATTGTACTACTTCCAAGATCCTGAGTTTGGAAACTCACTCTCATCCTGACCTTGCTCCATCTCTATTCACCCAATATATCTCCTGCATTCATAGTTCGTCCTATGTAGCTTTGGTTACATGATCTGCCAATATAACATTTCTCTACTTTCTACCCTAGAATCCTTTGCTTTCCTGGACTTTTGCCAATCTGAAACTGCTAACCTTCATCTCTTGGTAAACCCAACCATCTGATTCTTTCATTCCTGCTCCAAGGCTGCTTACATTACAATCATAGAAAAAGTGACAAAAATTAAGCTTATTTTACTGTCTTCAAATTTATGGTACACAAACTCAGTTGCACTTCTGGTAATCCTTCTCTACCTTTGGTGACTTTTCTATCTCATTACTTACAGTCACTTTTCCAAATCTTTGCTTCTCTTCTTACAGCTCTCAACTGCACACCTGCCTGCCAAACTTACAATAGATGACCTAGCCTCTTATTAAGGCAATCTATTTCACTCAGCTCTTCTTCACCAAAGAAGAAGTATTTTTACTCCCAATATGGTATAGAATTCTGGTTTTGGAGTCAGAGAATCTGGATTTAAATCCTGACTTTGTTACCTTCTGTCTGGGTGATATCACTCGACCTCCCTGAGCCTCAGTTTCCTTCATCCATAAAATGAAAGAGACAGAGAAGATGCTTTTTAAAGGCCTCATGGGATGGTTTCAGATAAACCTGAGAAGACTTATATGAATTGATACAAAATGAAGTGAGAAGAACCAGGAAAACATTTTATACACTTACAGCAACATTGTAACAATAATCAGCTGTGAAAGATTTAGTTATTCTGATCCATGACAATTCCAAAGGACCTATAATGAAAAATGCCACACATCTCCAGAGAGAGAAACAATGATGAAGTTTATTGTTTTTTACTTTATTTTTCTTGTATTTTTTTTTGGTAACATGGTTAATATAGAAATGTGTTTTGCATAAGTTTACATGAAAAAGACCCTCATAAGTATGTGTATGATTTTATGAACTTAATCCCTCCACCCATTCCTTTGATCTCATTCTTTCGTGCCTTCTCCAAAACCCTGTTCTCTTTCATATATTCACAATCTCTCCCTGACCTCACAATTGCTCCTTCCTATCTGCTTAAAAACAGCCTCATGTCAGACAATTGTAGATTTAGGTGAGGTCATTCTAATCACCATGGTTGAGCTGAAATTTCATCTTGTTCCCACGTTGCAGAGTCTCCGGCTCTTATAAATTGCATCACCTAAACTAATCTACTAATTCCACATTACTGTCTTTACCTGTTTGCTTTGATAAATATGTTTGGTCACAATCTATATTTGTCTTTGTGCAATAGGTGTTTTATAGAAGGAAGCGCTAAATTTACTGAGATTAAACTGCCACTCTCCAGATCTGAGACAGGTGGAATTGCTTTCCCCTGTGCTCACTCTCTGGATGATCTCTGCTGCACTTAGATCACAGAACCAGTCCATATCAGCCCTAGGAGGTCCTGAGCTTAGGAAAGCACCTGCAGGAACCATATCCTGGTCATGAAGCCCTGCTATGAATAGACTTCTTGTCACTAGGCAAACTTGCCATATTGCTGCCATTCTTTGGCCTGTCTCATCTATATGTATCAAGGCTTAGCCTCTCCTCAATCCTAGTCCACATCCCACCACACATGTCTGGTTTTCCCTCTTCCAATGAAATAAACATATAACTTTGCATTTAACTTCTGTGAGTCCTTTGGAACTTTATTTTTTCAGATTAACATCTTTAACTCAGTATTTATCTTCACCTATCTTTCTCTTCTCTCCTTTTTCAGAGCAAGACATATCCCTTCCTCTTATCAATGTAAATCCCTTCATGCCTTCCCCTTCCTCTGCAGGAACATCACTGCATTTTAATTATTCCTGATTTTCTTTCCCTTCTGCCTACAAATTTGCTCAGACTTTCTGAATGAATAAAAAAATGTTCATTAAGTCCTTACTATGTATCAGAAAGTGTGTGCTAGGTACTGGGGATGTGAAGATAAAGAAAAATAGGATAGTCTCTTTCTTTAAGGAATTGTATTCTAATAAAAGGATGCAGCACACAGAGAAGTGTGGTATCCAGGGAAGGATGTTTTGGTGCAAGGAGTCCCAGGGATGGTGAGTGACATAGTGGGGTTCCATCCTTTGCCATGGCAATGATTATATAGATTTAATTTCTGTCCTCAGAACAAGAGCAAAAGGTTCCCAGAACATGCATACTGGCAGGGCAGATGGCAAGACGTCTACATTGGTTAGACTCTAGTTTCATCTAGATGCCTAGATGAGATATGAAGCCTAGTTTGTGGCCAGCTAGATATAATGATTTGGGTGAATTTTAACTCACTCACCATTCAATACAGCTCAACTTCAAGGCTTTGGAATGCCTATATAATTCTAGGCCCAGTTAATGGTCTAAAATTTGTCTAAAATACGTAATAATGGAATGGATAAGCTATATATATTCCACTTAACTTTGTGTCACAGTCTGGACAAGAGATACTCTTAATCTACTTGGTTTTTCATTTATAGAATAATTTCCTGCATTTGTATGATAAAAAATGTTTATTCTTATCTCCATAATTGAGATAATTATATTACATTTTTTTCAAAAATTTTATGATTTTCTTTTAACCCTAGAAGAATTAGACATATCAATATTCACAAAAGATATTACAATTCTACTTTGGAACAAAAATATTCATTCCATTATCTCTCTCTTTTTTTTTTTTTTTGCCTTATAGATAAAAAAAAATGCACTATTTCAATTGATACAAGTAGGTATTTTAAGATATTCTTAAATATCTCAAGTGATTCCTAGTTCCTTCTAGTGACCCAAGTAAAATTTATTATAGTTTGTTATATAATGTGAACAAGTAAACATGTCTTTTATATATATACATTTTATATATGTGTGTGTGTGTGTGTGTGTGTGTGTGTGTGTGTGTGTGTGAAATATGGTTATACTATTTTTCTAACAGCATTTATTCAACAATGATTCCACTCTTTAGTGGAATTAAAGTCCAATCTTATCAAATGCTAATTTCTGGTTTCCTTTCTATTTTGGTAAACCAAATTCAGCTCCACTGACATCTTTTTCTATTGTTGATCCAGTTTCCATAATTCCTACTGATGATAATATGCTTTGAAATCATTCATGGTAAAACTCCCTTCAGTAATTCTCTTTTTTCAAATTCCACCTTGATAATCTCTGCCAGCCACTTGGCTATGTGAATTTTATTTTGGCTTTTCTCTAATACTATGAAGTAGCCTAGGTACTTTGTTTGGTATTGCATTAAATCTATAAATTAATTTGGATTAATCTTAATCTATATGTAGATTTTTTAAAATCAAAAAAAAGAGAATAGGATTTGGAGACTAAAAATGTGATTTCAGATTCTGCTTTTATCACTTACTGCTTTTGTAGAATGCTTGTGCCTCACCTCTTGAAGGCTCCATCTTCCCATCTTTAAAATGAGGGGGTTGGAGTAGATGAGTCAATGAGTAGATGACTTTCAAATCAAAACATCCCTGCATGTCAAATATTGACTTAGAAACCCACAAATTAACATTTTTTTTTTGGTTAGACATTTCCCAGTTTACATTTTAACCTGGTTCCTGCCCATACTCATTTTGAGGCTCCTCTTCCAGACCTCTAAGATCTTCTAATTCTTCCAATTCTTACTCTATGATCCTATTGGCCTATGAATCCCATAACTTCAGAGTTAGAGGGGACCTGAGAGAGGTCCTAGTCCAATTATACTTTAACAGGAAAACCCTCTACCATATATGCAAGTGGTCAGCTACTTGTTGCTTTTGAGACTGCTAATTAGTGGGAATCCACTATTTCCTGAAGGAGCTCATTTCCCTTTTGGATAGCTGTAATTTGAGAGTAAGTTTTTCCATGCATCAACTTTGACATGTTCCTAGTTCTTTCCTCTGCGGCAAAGCAAAAAAATTTAATTCCTCTTCCACATGACAGCCTTTCAAAAATAAAAAAAGATAAACCCAGTGCTGGTTATTCATCCCATAGACATCAAAGATGAGGGGAGAAAGTGCATAACACATATCAAAATGTTTACAGAAGATTTTTTTGTAGTAGCAAAGTGATTAAACAATGTAATGGGATAGTACTTCACCATAGAAAACTACTACGAAAAATTGACAGAAACATGAATGGAATTATATGATTGAAAGGAAACTGAAATAAACAAAGTTGTTTTTTTTTAAATATACACATACACAAAGACTACAACCATAAATGGAAAGCACAACAATTACTGAACTAAACTAAAAGCTGTGTAATTATAATAACCAAAATTAGAGAAGAGATCAGAATGCACCTCCCTCCTCTCTTCGCTGAAGTGAGAGGGGATTCTTTGGTGAGGATCATTGCATTTGCTGTCATATTTGACTAATGTATTGACTAGTTTTCCTGAGTTTCTTTCCTTCTTTCTTTTTTATTCTTGGTTACAAGGAGTTGATCTCTGGTTAGGGATCAAAGAAGAATATATTTGGAAATGAAGTTGACGTAAAAAAACAAAACAAAACCTTTTTTTTTCCCCCAATTTAAAGAGAAGCATTCTATTGCTCCTAAATCTTTTCTTCTACAGGCTATACCTGGTTCCTTCAACTTACTTTCATACAGCATGATACCAAGACCTTCCACCATCCTTGGTCTCCACTGGACAGTCTCTGGATCAAAGTTGTCAAACATGTTGCTCATGGATTAGTCCATAACACCCTCAAGTAAAGCCTGAACCAGATTAAAATGTAATTGGGAAATGTTTCTCAAAATAAATTTAAATGCAATAGAAGATAGATAATGTTAATATATGGTTTTCTAAGTCAACATATGACCCAGAGAGATCCTTGGCCCCATTTCCATTTTTGCAGTGTCAAACCGCTGCTGCAAATTATTAGTACCCTTCCTAAAATAAGAAATTGTTCATAATGCCTAAGACATGGTCTGACTAGGATTCAATAGAACCGTAGTGCTGGTCATGAATCTCTCAGTACAGCCTCTAATCACAATTTTGGCTGCCAAATCACAATTGACTCATATTGAGTTATGATCCACTAAGGTCCCCAGATCTTTTTTTGTTCCTTCAGGTGAACATCTATCTAGACGTGTTTACCTATTTTGTGATTATGAAGTTGGGTTGTTGGTTTTTTTTACCAAAATGAATGATTTTACATTTATTTCTGATAGATTTCATTTTATTAAGCTCATCCATGACCTTGTCAAGATTTTTTTGTGGAATATGACTCTGCATTCAATATATTATCTATCCCTCCCTTGCCACCAGTTTCACAAAGTCTGAAAATTGGATAAGTGTGCCACTTTTGCCTTTATCCAAGTTACCGGTAAAAATATTAAGCAGTGCAAGGTCAAATATAGATCACTGAAGGTGACAAAGAGAGAATTCTTTCAAAGTTTATATCAAACCATTTAAGGAATATACTTTGGTTTCAGATAGCTCCATGTCCAAACTTAATTAGACTATTCTCTAGTGTACATCTTCATCTTATACACAAGTGTAATAGTAATTAGTTTAGCAGGATACTTAGCACAGCTAAGTGTGGAAGATGCAAACTCTGTCCCACTGTTGAGAAGGCATGAACTCCCCTGTTGATGTGGAAGAAGGGGATTGGCTGAGCCCCTGTTGATGTGAAAGAAAGGGATTGGCTGAGGTGTGTATAAAAGCAAGAATTCCAGAGACAGAGACAGAATTGGAATTTTGCTCCCCTTGAAGGAAGAAT
>JAQQSU010016210.1:0-10993 GCA_028627135.1 Pseudochirops cupreus
TTATTATTATTGACTACATCCAACTGGAACTTGAGATACACAGGCACTGCAGTTGGGAGATCCATCCTGCCCTACCAAAAAGTGACATAGGAGAGAATAGACTGGGGGAGGGGGGAAACACTGGGATGGCTGTTTTGGGGTGGTGGGCGGGGGAAAGACGGGGAGAAAATATGTAACTCAAAAAAAATTTAATAAAATATTTTCCTTTTTCAAAAAAAAAAAAACCACAAACTACATTTATTGATTCTTTGAACAAGGTTTTTAAAGATCCAAAAGACAAAGATTCAAGTACTCTTATCCTACTCATATCCTGGAATTTTATTATCAATATAATAGTCTGTCATACCCTAGAAGTAGCTTGGATAAGATAAGGCTTTGTTATCAAGGACCCAGGAAGTCATGGGGAGAGTCAGTTGTCTCTTATCAAAGTGCATCTACAGGACAAAGGATACAGGCTTGAAGCCGGAAGCCAAAGCTGCAATCTCAAAGACATCTGCATATAAACTGATCCCCAAGAATCAAGTATTTTGACTTACAATAGTATAAGGAACATGTTCTTTTAGGTGCCTGAAGTCTGGGGGCAAAGGCTTTGATGTCAGGATATCAAACAAAAGTTCTTTTAAGTGTATCCCTGGGGGTCTTCCAGGGAGTCAGCCTTTACAAGCCATGTCACCTTGAGGAGTATTAGGGTACACTGTCGAGATTTTCATCTGAGTCCTGGATCAGGCCTCCTTGGCTCCCCACACCCCAGCTTTAGATCTCCTGCTATACATGTTCACCTTCAAGCTGCAGCCATGCTGCTAGCCTTTCCCTGCTTATCTCCCATTTCCCTCTTCTGTGTCTTTTCTTAAGCCATTTTCCTATACCTGATATGTCCTCTCTCCCCATCTCAACCAGTTAAAATCCTGCCAGTTCTCTAAAACTCAGCACAAAAGTCACCTCCTCCATGAAGGCATCCTTGATTTATCCAGTCAGTAATCATCTTTTTTGTAGTTAGATCGGATGTATTTTTCTCTCCTCCAATGCTTTTATCATATAAATTTTTATGTTATAGTTCTACAATTCAATTTAATTCAACAAACATTTATTAATGTAAAAGGTACTTGGCTAGTTTAGAAGAATAATTAAAATCTAACAAATATTTCTCTAAAGTTTTTCCCAGGCTTTTCCATTTAGAAAAATGTGTAAAGAGTCAAGAAAAACACAAAAGTTCTGAGAATACGGATTAAGAGTTGGTAACCACTTTAAAGGGTGGATGGGTTGACACACGTGGAGAGCACCTGGGATGGCATCTTCCCGTACGGAGAGCTAGTATGCTTTGGGGAGAATCATGATGATATACAGTCAATGCCTTTGCCTTGGAAAGACAATGGAGCATGAGTGGACATTATGTAACTGTTTCTGGTTAGCTAACCACACACTGTAGAGTAGTCTTTGGCTTTGGAGGTATTCAAAAAAGGCCTCTCAGACTTGGCTACTTCCCCTTTAGTCTTATTCATTCTTGGTTTCATTTGGTGACTCTTTCACTCACAGAATCTGGTGGGAGACCATTGTTGTCAGGAGAAAGGCATTAGTGTCTTCTTCTAGTCTAAGGTGGTATGCTCTCATGATATGACACCTAACTTGGATTGAAGGTCAAGATCAGAGAAAGTGGGATGTAAGTAGTCCTTAGACTCTGCTTTTATTTTTATGTTTTGTTTTGTTTTGTTTTCCTCTTCAAGCAAAGGAAATTGGAGTCTTCAACCTTAGGAGTTTTGAAGGTTAAGAGAGGCAAAGGAAT
This sequence comes from Pseudochirops cupreus, assembly GCA_028627135.1. Classification (NCBI taxonomy): domain Eukaryota; kingdom Metazoa; phylum Chordata; class Mammalia; order Diprotodontia; family Pseudocheiridae; genus Pseudochirops; species Pseudochirops cupreus. Next base: position 1,781 of record JAQQSU010016210.1, read on the forward strand.
CTGGTGAAAAGATCTAGGACAGTTTTTGCAGGCAACAAATAAAGAGCAACCTTTAGAAATGACTTTCAGGATCCCAGCCTAGCAGTAATTCAGACAAGGAATCATTCAGCAGAGATGCTATTTGTTTGTGTGAACTTGGTGGGACTGATATTGTATAGGAACTGAGTTAAGCTTTATGCTTACTCTCCCAGGGATAGAAGAGGTATAGAAATGAGTATACCCACCAAGGTGCTGAGGGAAGAGGGGCGTATTTGTGTGTTCTTGCTATACTTTTGAGTTAAATAGTTCTCTGTCAAAGGTAGTTGATGTTATTTGTAACCCAGACTTATCTGAATTGCACAGTAAGAGGAGAAGGACTTCCTTCCCCTGCTCTCTCTTCTACCACTGCTCCAAGAAATGGGTCTGGAGGTACTTGTTTCTATTCTGTGTTGTTTGTCCTCCTGAGTTTCAGGTTCTGGAGGTGATCCCCATAGTACCTACAAAGAGCTTGAACTAACCTTGGAGCCAGGATTGAAGCAGGGTAGTACAGCCCAGTATGGAAGACTTGAAAAGCCAGGGTGCCCTTGTCTCAAGCCCAAGAGGGCTTTTGGATTTATAACTGGGTCTGTGCTATAGGAATGGAGCTAAACTGTGAACTTTCCCCTAAGTCTGATGTGGTACAAAGTGGGGTCGGGTGGGGTGGGGTAAGGTGGAAGAAGGAATATGCCTCCCTTGTTTTGAGGAGTAAGTTTGCATGCTTGTGATTATACCTCCTGAAGTAAATATTTCTGTGTAAAGGCTAATCTAAATTTTAATGTCTAAGTGTAATTGCAGTACAAGGGGTCAAGTCTCCGTATTTGGGGGGCTATCACTAGTAGTTGTCCTTTGATACTCATCCCAAATCCCCCGAAGGGTACCAGAGAATGCCACGGAAATTATGAAATGTAACCTACCTGGCCTTCAGGAAGTCAGGGCCAGGGTGGTCTATATTATACTTGGTTCAACATAATTGGGGAGCTAATTACTGGCCCCCTAACAACAGAGGGGAATAGCCAGTAGAGGCTACAGACCCTGATGGCAGAGAGGACACGCCACAAATCCCTCAGTATATGCTAGAACCCTAAGGAGTAATCATAGTTTGCAGTATTGGCTCTGAGAGAATAGACCAGAATGTCTGCATGCTACACAGAGCTTAGAACAGAAAATACATCTTACATGTAGTTAACATCATTACTTCCCACATCTCCTGAAGAAATTGATAGTATTACCCACCTAAGGGAAATGCCATAATTTCCATTAAGAAGGGATTAAGGTATTAATCTCAGAGAAGAGTCCCTTTGGTCTTTGTAAAACAGCCAAGACTAAGTTCATTCTTGACTTTTTGTTTACATACAATTGTGCACTCAATGCAGCCTCTGAGGCTGAGATGCAACAAGAGTATGGACCAATTCTCTCCTGCTTGTGCTAATTTTGGCCTGATAATTAATACCAAGAAAACAGAGATTCTCCACCAGCCAGCACCATACAAAGGTGGAACCATCGGTTACAGCAAACAGAGACATTTTGAATGCTATAAATAAGTTCACTTACCTTGGCAGTATACTTTTCAGAGATGTACACATAGATGATGCAGTTGATGCACACATTGCCAGAGCTAGCTCAGCATGTGGGAGGCTCTGAAAGAACATGTGGGAGAGTATAGGTATTAGATTACCTACCAAACTGAAGGTCTATGGAGCCATTGTGCTAACCTCATTGTTGTATGCCTGTGAAACCTGAACAAGCCAGGAAACCGAATTGCTTCCATCTGAATTGTCTTAGGAAGATTCTGAAGATCACCTGGCAAGATAAGGTACTGGACATAGGTCTTTTCTTGAGCTAAACTGTCAAGCATTCGGACTGTACTGCAGAGAGCACAACTCTGATGGACTGGCCACATAGTTTGAATGACCAATGTACATTTGCCTAAAAGAATGTTTTATGGAGAACTCACACAAAAAAAGTGGTCACATGGAGATCAAAAGATGAATACAACGACATTCTCAAAGTATCTCTGAAGAACTTCAGAATGGATTGCATGACATGAGACATGCTGACAGAGGACCTCTCATCACGGCATGCCCTCATCAAAGAAGACACAGAAGATACAGTACTCTGTGAGCAAAGGAGAACTGCAACAGCTCAAATGAAACTTGAGAATTTAGAAGCTTCTCTGCTCCAAATGTTCATATGGACTATTTGTATGTGGTGGTAGAGCATTCTGAGCTCTTATTGGTCTGATCAGCCATAGTCAGACACACTGTACTTTAACCCCAACATAGTGATGCCATTTTGGTCCTCTTCAAGCATGAAGGACAGCAACCATGCTTGGATTCAGAATAATGTTAAGTTAATAAAAATTGCTTCTGTCAGATTCATGCTTAAAACACAGAATATGGGTTGAATATTTTTTCTTCAACAAATGACACAGTATTTACCCTTAAAGAGGGGATATGACATGAATACAGCTTAGTATAGTGCAAGGTAGCATACTTATACTTGATGGGGAGAAAGGAAAGATTAGAAATATTTGAGGATATCATCTTTTTGCTTACCTTCTTTCTTAATACACCCCACCTGTATTTCTATGAATTGTAACTTCACTTTAGCCAAGCACGGAACTATCAGTCTAATTCCCCACAAAATTCTAAGTATATTATTAAAGGGTTGGTTAATAAATATCTAGAAAAAGAAGTAATCACAAAAAGCTAGCATGGCTCCATCAAGAACAGATCATTTCAGGTTAACATAATTTCCTTTCTTTACCTTTGCACCTGAGATTATGCTTCATTTGGACTTGGGGAAATTATCAGTGGTATCTAGGCTCTCTCTTGCTATCTCCCTACTTATCTTTGATAACAATTCTCTATTATCTATTTTGTTCAGTCCTTTTCTGTCCAAAGATCCTTATGCAAAATGCTGAGAAGTATAAAATAGATTGTTTTGTTAGTGAAATGACTGGAAAGGGGAATAATTTGAAATAAAACTGGATGTGAAAGGGGATTAATGCAAAAGGAGATAAGATAAAAAGAAGTCATGTGAAATTACTGTTGGTATTTAGTCCTTTCGGTCATATCCCATTCTTCATGACCCCATTTGTGGTTTTCTTGGCAAAGATATTGTAGTGGTTTGCCATTTCCTTTTCTAACTCATTTTTTTTTACAGATAAAGAAACTGAAGCAAATAGGGTTAGTGACTTTCCTAGGATCACACAACTGTAAGTATCTGAAGCTAGATTTGGACTCACATTTTCCTGACTTCAGGCCTGGTGCTTTATCCACTGTGCCACCTAGCTGCAAGTAATGTGAAATAAGAATTTATAAAAGAAAGGAAATGATCCTTGTTAGTACACTGGTACATACTATAGCTGTAGTATATGTAAATTTTGGCAGAGTTTGACAAAGTATCTGATGCTGTACTTGTGGAAAAGATGAAAATACAGGAACTTGATGATAACAAAGTTGGGTGACTTCACAACTGGTTGAATGAACAGGCTCAAAAGGTAGTTACGGTTTACTAGCAACTTGGAATTTGTAGCTCCCCAGGAATAGATGCATGGGGCTGTGACACTTACTGGGTATGTTGTTGTTGTTGAGTTGGATAAAGGTATAAATGGCATGTTCATCAAATTTGCTAATGATACAAAGCTAGGAAGGTTAACCAACACATTGGGGAAGTCAGAACCCTAAAATATTTTGAGAGGCTAAAATGTTACATTGAATATAATTAGGTGATATTAAATTAGTATAAATGTAAAGTCATATACTTGGGTTCAAAAAATCACCCTTATAAGTGGAGGATATGAGAGGCATAATTAGAATACAGTTTTTCTATAAAAGACCTGGGGGCTTTGAGGGGAGTGTATTGTATTCCTAGTTCAATATAAATCAGTAATGGGCTGGAGGAAAAACAACAAAGAACACTAAATCTGTCCTGAAATGCATTAAGAGACATAGCTTCCAGGAAGAAAGTGATGCTACCACTATACTTTGTCCTAATCACACCACATTTTGAGTATCAATTTAATCTTTGGATATCATAGTTTAAGAAATGAATTTTTAAAATTTGAGAGTGTTCAGAGGTGACAAACCAGAATGATTAGGCATCTTGATCTGGTGACATATGAGAACTGGGTGAAGTAATTCAGGATGCTTAACCTGGAAAAAAGATTTAGCAGTGTATGATTGCTATCTTCAAGTAATTTAATGGCTGTCATGTGGAAAAGGCTTTAGACTTTTTTTTTGTTTGGCCCTAGAACAGAACCAGGAGTGTTGGTTATCAATTATAAAGAGACAATTTAAGCTTAATGTCAGGAAAAAAAACTTCATAACAATTAGAACTATTTAAAAATATAATGGATTATCTTGCAAGGTAATTGGTTTGTTTAACTGGATCCATTCAAGGAAAAAAATGTAGAAGGGATTTTTTTTTAGGTATAAATTGGACTCATTGGTCACTAAGGTACCTTCCAAGTCTCAGTGATGATCCAGTCTCTGCCTGAAGCCATACAATGAGAAGGAACCCATTAGCTCCCAAGGCAGCCCACTACACTTGTTAATCATTTTAATTATTGGGATTTTTCCCTTTGCATCAAAACCAAATCTATCTTTTTACCCATCCACCTACCACTTCTAGTTCTGTCTTCTAGAGCCACGCAAAATGTTCCCAAAGTCGATATCAACCCAAGAAGAATTTTGGATCAATCATTCAACCAGTTCTATGTGATTTTATCTGTCTCCTTTTTTACTTTCTCAAATATAAATATAAGCTTCTTGAGAGTATGTATCGTTTCATCTTTTCCCTCCAATGTCTATTACAGGGCCTGGGTCATAGTAGATCCTTAAGGATGGTGTGAATGGAATGGAATATTATCATGCCATAAAAAGTTACAAAAGGGAAACTTCAGAGAAACCTGGACTTGTATGAATTGATGCAGAATCATGAACAAATCTAGGAGAAAAATTTATGTATGATAACTACAATAACGTAAAGGAAAATGGATGTGAAAACCTTCAAAACTATGATGGAAGCAATGACTGATAAAGAATTCTGCTTCCCTCCTCTTGTTAGCTAAGTGATGGGCTAGAGGTACAGAATGAAAAATACATCTTCGGACATGGTCAATGTGTGGCTTTGCTTGACATAGCTATACTTATTTGTTACAAGGGAGGATGTGTTTGTGTGCATATGTGCGTATGTGTATGCATGCATGCATGCATGCATATATGCATGCATGTATGCATGCATGCATGTATGTAAATACATCTAAAATATGGATAAATATTGGTGTGGCAGAGCTGAGGAACGAGTGAGAAGGTATAGTGAAAATGATATTTGAAAAAGGAAGAAAAGAGCATTAATGAATCATTCAGAAATACACAAGTAACAGAAGAAAGATATGCAGAAGGGAACACAGACAAAAAATGCAATGTCTGAATTATCATGTCAAATTTGAGATAAACAATAACAGAAACAAATAAACCCAAGCTGTACATTATGAAGATTCACAGTTTTATATGTAGTCCTCTGTTTCTATTCCATGTACAGGGAAATATTCATGTTGGTCAAGGTAATAATCATAAAAATAAAACTTTTTTTAAAATACTAGTTGATAATGTTTAATGTGAAGGTATTTTTAGAACCTATATCAGATTCTATACCACCATAGGGGGTGAGGGGAAAAGAGAGGAAGGGGGAGAAAATTTGGAATACAAGAGATTGTGGAACTGAATGCTGTAAACTAAAATTAAATAAATATTTTTTTTAAAAACCACTAATTGATTAATATGGTGACAAAATTAGCCCTCAACAGGCTACCTGATCTTTAACATATAGACACCCTCATCTATCTGGAGGATTTAGCTAAATTGGATATCTTCTTTAGAAGTGCACACAGCATAGTGGTTAGAGAACTTGGCTCAGAGATAGAGAACTTCTATCTCTTATTTGGTTAAGAATACATCTCTTACCCATAGCTATTAGAGGTACATGATCTGTTTCTCTTTTTTTTTTTTTTACAGTATGATATTTTATATCAAGGCCATTTATTCATTTAGAATGTATTGTGAATTGTGGTGTGAAGTGTTGGTCTAAATCTAATTTCTGCCACTGCTTTCCGCAGCAGTTTCTTATCAAATAGGGAGTTTTTTCCTAGATAATTTATGTTTCCTACTCTATCGAACACTGAGTTACTGAGTTCTATTATTTCTTAATCCTCCTTGTCTAGTCTGTTCCCTTGATCTACCTCATGCTAAATGGTTTGTATGATGGCTGCTTTATAATCTAATTTGAGGTTTGGATGTGCTATTCCCTTTCAATCCTTACTTCTTTTCATTGTTTCCCTTGATATTGTAGATCTTTTGTTTTTCCAAATGAATTTTGTCATTTCATCAAGCTCTATAAAGTATCCTTCTGATCATTTGTTTATTATAGCATGAAAAGTATATTTATTTGTAATGGGATATATTTTCTCTTGTAAAAGGCTCTTTTTTGTATCCAAAGATGATGAGATGGATACTCTTTCATTAGATTCAATCTGTCACTGTGAGGGAGAGGAAAAGGGGCGTAGGTTTTCTTAGTAACTTTTTATTGTTCATTTTAAATTGATAAATCAAAATCAGATGCAAAGGAAAGTGATTGAGAAATCTTTTCACTTCACTTTCCAAAGTTTTGATTGTGTGCAGTGCCTAGTACTTAGTAGGTACTTCATAAAGGCTGGTCGATGGGCTGACCCATTCTGCATACTGTAAAAGCCCAAACTGCTTATTTGCTAAGAAATTTTTCTCTAAAAAACACAGTCCTGTAAAAGAGGAAGTATGCAAAGAGTCCATTCATATATGAAGATGTGGCTACTTAAAGTAGGTGCATTTTATATTTATACTTTCAGTACTCTCACATCCAGCTATGTTGAAGGACTGCCCCTTCTCAAAAACTTGGCGAAATAGAAGTCTACCTGCATGTGTACTTGTTATTCATAGAAGAATAGATTTTACCTACAGAAAGAACCAGTTTTTTGCTTGCTCTTATATCTATTGTTTTGTTAACCAATGACATTAAGAACATAAGATTGGGAGAAGCACCTAGTAGGCAGCAGTATGGTGGGAAGAGCACTAACTTTCATCCAAAGAGCCTAATTTCACATTCCATCTCTTATTCTTACCAAATATGCAGCCTTGGGCAGATCATTGATCTTCCTAGACCTTAGTTTCTTCATCTGTAAAAATGAGCACATGAATAGCACCTCCGTCCACCAATCATTCATCATTCATCATCATCATCATCATCGCTAGCATTTATACATGCCCCAAGTTTGTAGTTTTAACAACATTTTATGAATATTACCTCATTTTATCTTCACAACATCCCTGAGAGGTAGATAATTCTTTTATTCCCATTTTGCTGATGATAGAATGGAGGCAGACCAAGGTTAAATGATGTGTTCCAGGTCACGTAGCTAGTAAGGGTCTAAGGTCAGATTTGTGAATTTAGGTCATCCTGATTCAAGTTCCACCACTGTATTTAATAGTATCTAAAGTATTATCTAACAGGGACTTGCCTCAGTGAAGTACCCTGAGTTTGGGCAACACCTATTCAGTATCAGAGACAAGATCTGAATCTAGGTTTTCCTGACTCCAAGCTCAGTGTCCTAGCTGCTACACTGTGTCACTTCTCGAAACCACCGACATTACTATAACCTCAAACTTTATCTCAGAAGAATAGTTCCCTAACATTGACTAGAATGAGAGGAGGTGAAAGTTGCTGCTGCTGCTGCTGCTGCTACTTTTTCCTTTCTATTTTGATGGCAGAAAACTGTGCTGGAGGTTGTGGTTGAGCTGTGTTTCCCTGAGCTACGAAGGTGTTGAGTAGACAGAAACATTACTGACATCAACATTGCTCCTCCTCATAGATCCCTACATGGGCTAGGGGTATGCTAAGTGAAGAAATCATACTCCCTGCAGAACTGTGCTTGGGACCATTTCTATGGTGACTTCTTCCTGGCCTGGCTTTCAATGAGATTCTTTTGAATGTCTCTCAATGCTCCTTCTAGCTCTGAGGCACCACTGATGGGCCCAGAAGATCTAGGGCATTCTCCCTTCCTAGTTCTGTGCCCAGACCTTCAGTTCAGACTGACTTCCATCCTGGGGGAGCCTTTCTCTAATTTAGGGGTTAGCACCACTATCATATACTCATTGGCTTGTTAAATCCCACACCACCAGTGCCCTGACAAAGAATTACCCATTGTAGGGCTCACATCTAGAACTCTCCAAAAGGAGGAGTAAAAAAATTTTTTTTAAGGTATTCAATGTACAATAACAATTGAATATGGGATATGTAATTTATACCTACACACATAAGAAAAGCTAATCATAAAACAACTCACCAGCATGAATTGACAAAACAGGATTCAGGACTGGGAAAATGACACTGAAGCTTCATCAGAATATAAAGTAGTTTGTGGTGTTGCTGAACGCTTTGCTCTAGACCCTAACCTCTTCAGATCTCAGCTGCAATTGTTCCTGCATTCGCTGCAACCAATCACTTCCTTTTGGACTGAGAACCAACCTTTAGATGTTTCAGACCCAAAATGGTGTCTAGGTACTGGACACCTTGAAGTTGATGCTTGTTTGCCTTTTCAGAAAAGGAAATATACTGAAAAGGTTGGCAGGCATCCAAGTGCAAGCTTGTCTTGTTGGGTCCATACTTCATGGGAAGAGGGTGAAGAGAAAGAACATCAAAGCAGAGATACATGGGGGGGAAATTGCAGCCAAGTGGGTCTCAGATGGAAACTGTCACCTCTTTAAAAGAACACTGAGTCATTAGCTCCTCAGCTCAGCAGCCAGTAAAGGGATTCTTCATCGTCTTTGAGTGCAAGCCCTTTAGCCCTGAGTCAGACATGGTCAGAAGCTCCATTCCACGTTCCCACATGGTTGACCGGAACGGTAAGACTGAGTCCTTGTAAAATTACTGAATTAGAAAATGAATTTGTGTAAGGAAGAGAATTTATGAGCATCCCACATCTCAATTTTTCAGACATTTTTCAGAACCTCAAAGACCTTGCAGTGTGAAAAAATTGAGAAATAAAAATTTAAAGCTATGTTTTATAAATAACTAAAATAGTCTGACTTGAAGATGCTTTCTTTTCTTCCAAGTGCTATTCAGACATCCATATCTTGGGACACAAAAGCACAGGTTAAT
>JAQQSU010016211.1:0-10992 GCA_028627135.1 Pseudochirops cupreus
ACTTTAGTGGGAAGTATCTTTGTGTGCGTTTTGGAGTTCCAGGATTGGTTTAGAGTCCTATTTTATGGGTATTTGGGGTGGCTATGTGAGAGCTGCAATATGTTGCTGCTTCTACGCCACCATCTTGGCTCCGCCCCCCCCAAACAAGAGATTTAAGAGAGACAGAAAAAGGTGAACGTGAAAACAACAACAACAACGTATTATTCAATATGAGCAAACTGTTTACATCCCTATGTGGGTGGATTATCCTTGTTAATCTTGAGAACTGTATATTTATTATGCCATTAAAAAAAGATATATAGATAGAGACTGAGGGTAAAAATTAACTGATGTGACTGATGATAAAAGACCCAATTAAAGGGGTACAAAGGGATTATAATGAAGAAGAAGAAGGAAGGAGGCAGAAAAGGGTAAATTATGCCACATGAAGAGGCACAAAAACATATTATAGTAGAGAGAAAGAAGAGAAGGAGATGAGCATTGTTTGTGCTTTACTCTCATTGAATTTGGTCCAAAGAGGGAATAAGATACTTGTTAAGTAAAGAAATCTAACTTGCCCTACAGGCAGTAAGAGAGGAAAGGGGAAAGAAAAGAGAAGAGGTGGTTAGAAGGGAGGGAGAAATTGTAAGGGAAAAGGGAAAGAAAAGGGAGGGGGGTTGATAGAAGTGAGGGAAGATTGAGGGAAATGGTAGTCAAAAGCAAAACCATTTTGAAGAGAAGGAGGTAGAAGGGAGTAATGAAAGCATAAATGGGGGAAAAGAATGGAGATAAAGACATAGATAGTAATCATAATTGTGAATGTGAATGGGATAAATTGTCCTGTAAAACAGAAGCAGACACTAGAATGGATTAAAAAACCATAGTTCTACAATATGTTATTAATGCAGTTTGAATCTAGCTTTACATAACTAAAAATTGACAACTCAAAAGTTTATCACAGAATTCAGGCTGACCTCAGAGAGGTTCCAGGGAAATTAGATGTCTCTGAGGAATAATTAGATGCCACCTAATGTTTGTTTTGAATTGTCTCTGTCTTGTTTTTTTTTGTTGTTGTTCAGGTGTGTCCAACTCTTCATGACCTCATTTGGAGTTTTCTTGGCAAAGATAGTGGAGTGGTTTCCTGTTTCCTTCTCCAACTCATTCTGCAGATGAAGAAACTAAGGCAAACAGGACTAGGTGACTTGCCCAGGGTCACACAGCAAGCGTCAGGGATAGATCTGAATTCACAAAAAAATGAGTCTTTCTGACTGCAGGTACAGCACTCTATCCACTGTCCCACATAACTGCCCCATCTTTCTCTACATGACAAAGTCTAGTAGATTTCCTTAGCAAAGATCGTTGAGTGGTTTGCCTTTTCTTTCTCTAGTGTTTCCATTTTACAAATGGGGAACTGAAGGAAATAGGGATTAAGTAACTTGCCCCAGGTTTTATGTGGGGTCCACCTAAAGATTGTATTTTGGATTTCCCAGATTAGATTGAATGTTTATACCTACTTACTGATAAGCATTTCAAACCATCCTTCTCTAAAAACTGCCTCTTGCCTGAGAGGCCAATCAGGCAAATCTGCTTTTGCCTTACAAAGACTCAAGGAAGGAATCACATCTTGGGGGGGGGTCCTTTTCCAAATGATCTAATAAAGTTCTTTCTAAACTTATTTCAGGTTTTGGGAATTTGTTCTCTATTAAAACAAACAAATGAGGGAACTCTCTCTACTAAAAGGTTAGCATTTTTTCTGCAACTCATTGTCTTAGAGAGCTACCTACTAGAGAGATTTAGGACAGGTTTAGCAACTTGTCAGAGCCAGGATTTGAACTTAACTCTTTTTGGGTTTGAGGACAACTATCCACCATACTATGTTGTCTCTTATTCTTAGAGACAACTTGAAACTATACTTTTCCTCTGAATTATCCAGTTTGGAACTTTATAAATTATTTAAGATTTGTTTCAATAACTCCAGACTCTACAAAACATAGTTCTAATATCATAATGTCCTCTCATTTCTCCAAAGCCTTTAAATCCTCACACAGGACTCTAAGAAACAATTTCTTTTTTCTATTTCTTTTTATACCATTTGGCCCCAGGAGAGATATGGTAATAGAGTGACCAAACTCTGCAACACAGACATGCAGATCATTAAAAAGAAGTATAAAAATGGAGAGAGAGCAATAGGAATCAACAATTTCTTGAAAATAAGAAGAAAAATGCACTTAAGAATTCCTAGTCATAGCCAACCTCATTTGCCACTGATATTTCAAATGGTGCAGTATGGTGAAGATATGTTATAATTCTCCCACTTGTTGTAACTGAAAGTGAATGTGATGATTTTCTTGAAAAAGAGACACAAGAAATTTCATTTTGTGACTATGTATCTTACACTTTGATTGATAAAACATCAAGCTAGTGCCATATTTTTAATGAGTTTTTAGTGCCTAGATGTACCTTTTATAATCTTGGCAGCATGCCCTTCCTTTCTCACTTTTTTCTACTACTTACATTTGTGGCTAGAATGTACAATATGCATATTGAAAAAGAGAAAGTTTAAGAAAGTTCATCTCCTAATATAAGAAAGTAAAAATTCAAAAGTGAAACTTGCTTAAACTACATTCATAAGAAGGTATTGCTACTTTGATTTTTCCTTGAACTTTAGGTAGTTTTTAAAACTATCTCAACATGGTGCATACATTTACAATACACATATATGTATATGTATATTCCTGCACATGTAACTCATATATACATATATACTGTGAGTATATGTAATACATATATTTACACAATTGTATAGCATGTTTTATGTAGGAAATATACGACCAAAGTTATAAAACAATTATTCAAAAACAGCATTCATAAGAGATTATATTTCTACATTTTCTTTTCCTTTTATTATAAATTTATTATTATTATTATTATTATCATTATTATTATTATTTAGTTTTCAACATTCACTTCCACAAGATTTGGAGTTACAAATTGTCTCCCCATCTCTCCGCAACCCCCCCATCCCAATATAGCAAGTATACTGAACATCCCTTCCCCCAATCTGTTCTCTCTTATGTCCTGCCATCCCCTTTTACTTTCTTGTAGGGCAAGGTGGATTTCTATACCACAGTATCTGTATATCTTATTTTCCAGTTGCAACCTGTCCCTTTTCAAAAGTGTTTGCTTCTAGCTACCCTCTCCCCCAATCTTCCCTCCCTGCTATCATCCCCAGTCTTATCCCCTTCCCCCCTACTTTTCTGTAGGGTAAGAAACTCAATTGAGTGTGTATGTTATTCCCTCCTTGAGCCAAATCCAATGAGAGTAAAGTTGACTCATTCCCTTTTACCTTCCTGCTCTTCCCCTCCATTATAATAATTTTCTCTTGCCTCTTTTATGTGAGATAATATACCCTTTTATTTAAGATAATATGATATAATATGTAATACTCTATCTCTCCCTTTCTCCTTCCAACATATTCCAATCTTACCTCTTAATTTTATTTTTTAGATATCATCCCTTCATATTCAACTCATGCTGTGCTCTCTATGTATACATGTACACACACACACATATACATCTGTATATACCCACCTATACATAGATATATGTATTTATACACACATATATACATATATATTCCCTTCAAATATCCTCATACTAAGAAAAGTCTCATGAGTTACAATTATTGTTTTTCCATGTAGGAATGTAAAAAGTTCATCTTTAATAAGTTCCTTATATTTTCTTTTACCTGTTTACCTTCTCATGCTTCTCTTGCTTCTTGTATTTGAAAGTCAAACTTTCTGTTCAGCTTTGGTCTTTTCATCAAGAATGCTTGAAAGTCCTCTATTTCGTTGAATGACCATATTTTCCCCTGAAATATTATACTAAGTTTTGCTGGGTAGATGACCCTTAGTCTTAATCCTACCTCCTTTGATCTCCAGAATATCATATTCCAAGTCCTTCTAATCCTTAATGTAGAAGCTGCTAGATCTTGTGTTATCCTGATTGTGTTTCCACAGTATTCAAATTATTTCTTCCTGACTGCTTGTGATATTTTCTCCTTGACCTTGGAACTCTGGAATTTGTCTATAATGTTCCTAGGAGTTTTCTTTTTGAGATCTTTTCCAAGAGGTGATTGGTGAATTCTTTCAATTTCTATTTTACCCCTTGGTTCTAGACTTTCATGGCAGTTTTCCTTGAGAATTTCTTGAAAGACGATGTCTAGACTCCTTTTTTGATCATGGCTTTCATGTAGAACAATAATTTTTAAATTATCTCTCCTGGTTCTATTTTAAGCCAGTGGTTTTCCCAATGAGATAGTTCATATTGCCCTCTATTTTTTTTTTTCATTCATTTGGATCTGTTTTATTGTATCCTGATTTCTCATAAGGTCATTTGCTTCCAATTGCTCCAATCTAGTTTTGAAGGAATTATTCTTTTCAGCGAATTTTTGAAATTTCTTTTTCCTCTGACCAATTCTACTTTTTAAGGCAGTCTTCTCCTCATGGGCTTTTTGGACCTCTTTCACCATTTGAGTTGGTCTGTTTTTTGAGGTGTTATTTTCATCAGTCAGGCTCCTGACTCATTTTTCATGATTTTCTTACATCATTCTCAATTCTCTTCCCACTTTTTTCTTTACTTCTCTTGCTAGATTTTCAAAATCCTTCTTGAGCTCTCCCATGGCCTTACATAGTGTATACATCCCTCATATTTTTCCACACAGAGGTTTGTATGTTTATATGTATGTGTCTACACTGATGCATGTATTATCAACAGGGAATACTCACATTTTTCTGTAGATATTTTTTCATATACTAGGTCTCTGTTTTGCCTGGATATGTCATGAAATTATCTTTTTGGATAAACTACATATCTCATAAAACTGTTAATTATTATTAATAATAATTAGTGAATGTTAGAGTGTGTGAAGCACTTTACAAATATGGTATCTTCATAAAAAAAAAACCTGGGAGATAGGTGCTATTTTTACCTGAATTTTATAGATTTGAAAACTGAGGCTGAAAGAGGTTAAATGACTTGCCCAGCATAGCTAGAAAATGTCTCAGGTAATATTTGAACTCATGTATTCCTGAAACTTTGTCCAGTTCTCTATCCATTGAGGTACCTCTAAACAGTTAAATCAAATTAAATGTCAGAATTAATTAGACCAGTGCTGTTACAGGTGGAAAATGGAGAAATTTGTCTCTCATATGTTCAACAATAGGGAATATGATCTGTGGGGCATATTTTTTTTTCTCCAGAATATGCCCATATACCAATTTCATTCAATATTTCTTCTTATTCTTTCAATGTATTTTCATATTCAATACATAGCTCTCAATAGAGTTATTTTGTATGCTATCTATGTGGGTACAAAATAATTAACTAATTCAGTATATTCCAGTAGATCTATGAATCAATGCAGGGTTTTCCCCCTAACCAAGGAGATTGCAATCTGTTAATTCCTACCCACTTGTGTTACCATCACTTCACTCCAAAGGGCCTTCCTCATGTGTTGAGGGTCTTTTTCAAGCTCCTGTGACATTGAGAAGATATCAGTAGAGTGTGACAACTATTTTTTCAGTCACTTCTTGCTCAAGGATAGTCTATGTTTCCAGTGGAGAATACATTTCTTTGATAGCAATGTCTCATAGATTCAATTTAATAATTCGTGATACATTATAGCTTTCTCCAGTTCACTATATACCTCTTCATTGACCTTGGGCAATCCTGCCCAGCTTTACCTTCTTAAAAACCTTAATATATAATTACCCAAAGTCATTCAGCAACACTAGAAATGTTTTCATTAAAAAGAAATAAGGGGGCTGTCTTTTAGCAAGAATTTAGGAATTATGAAGGTAAACACAATTCCCAAGAAAACGATATAATTAAATATATTTATAGAGAAAAAAATTACATGAAAAAATTCAGTTATGTTGGTTTTGTTTAGACAAAATAATTGGTTGATACATTTCTCCCCATCCCACATACACACATTTTCACTTTTTATTCTCATGTCATAGATATGGCTTTATTTTATGTCTAAAAGTCTTCTAGCATACTATAGTTCAAGCCAATTGGGAGCTTTTGTGGGTCAGTAGCTAAGCAACAAATTAAAAACCTACAGGCTATCAATGCTTTATTTGCTCAACCAATAACATCCTGTGATGGTGAGCAAGTCATTTAACCTTCCCATTTCACTATTCCCTTCTCTGTTAAAAAAAATGCATTCTCAATCTTCTTTCCACAATTATGTGAAATATTCAAGAAGCTTTATGAACTATGTAATTGATGCTATGCCAGGTACTAGTTCAGAAATTCCCTCTTCTTTATTTATCTCTCTGATATTATACCATCTATCTTTTTCTATCATCTATTTATATATTTGTCTATCATCTATGTATGTATAGGCATATAAGTATGAGAAAACAGTAAATAGATTAGGAAAATCTACTAGGTAGGATTCATGCACTTTTTTCCCCTGTATTCACTCTTGTATTCACATTTATATGATAGTTAATATTTACCCAGTGCTTTCTTTATATCAAATTCATGAGAGAGGCAGCTTAGTACTTATATATTTACTATGTAAATGTATATGTGTTTATATATTTATAGATACTCTTAGATATTTCTACCTACAGCTATCATTTATATATCCATATAATTCTATCTATCATCTATCTATCTATCTATCTATCTATCTATCTATCTACCTATATCTGTGTGTGTAGCTATTGATAGATCTATATAGGCAGATATAGGTAAATCTATATAGGTATATATGGACAGATAGATAGTTAGAAAGAAGAGATAAAAAGATAGAGAGATGGATCTAGAAAGGGCATGAATTCATGGAGGGAGTACCCATTTTCAAATAGGAAAAAAAATAAATTATGATGTGCATCTTTGATCTAATACTACAGAAATTTTCTATAAATGATATCTAGCAGATATATGTAATCTATAAATGATACCTAGCAGAATAGTAGGAAGTATTGAATATTGATTGAGAAAACTTGAATGAATATTCTGATTGATATTCCCACCTATATAACCTTAGGCAAATCATGTAAGCCCTTTATATATCAGCTTCCTCACTTGTCAAATGAGGAAAATAATACCTGTAGTGACTATCACAAAATTACTGTGACCTTGAAATGAAATACCATATGTAAGGTATTTTGAAAATCTTTAAGTCTACTCTATAAATGACAGTTTCTTTGAAGTCATTTAATTTCTCTGATTCTCAGTTTCATTATCTATGAAATGGGTTCATAGGTTTAAAACTAGAAAAGAACTTAGAAGTTGCATGATTTACCCTCATTATTTTATAGATGCGGAAGTAAAGTCTACAAAAAAGTTACCTGCCCATGGCCATACAGATAGCAAGTGGAAAATTCAGGAGTTAAAATCAGATGCATTGAATCCAAATCCTGTATCCTTACCACTATGCCACATTGCCAATCTTAATGGGATTTTGGTAAGGAAATCATTATGTGGCTATAAAATGTCACATAAACATCAAGTATCATCATTATCAAGAACAATAGCAAAGTAAAAACTGCATGGATCTTGAAAAGTAGGTTTTCAAATCTATTGGGTTTTTTTGTATTTAAAAAAAGTGTTACAAGGATTGACTTATAGAGAGTATGCCAGATTTTCCCATTCCTTTTGTCTCTCATTTCTGTGATTGGGAGTGGATCTGGTTTAGTAGCAGAAAGTTCATGTATGCTGAGTACTAAGGGTAAACCAAAAATATATTTTACAACTCTTCACTGAGACACTAAACTTTGTCCCTAAATACTCTAAGTAGAGCTTATTTGCAGCATCTTCAATGTGCTTGAGAAAGTATATTCCACAAGACAGTGTTCCTGGCTCAGGCAGTGAAGAGTCCATTCTTTGTTTTGTTTTTAAGGAATTTAAGGGGAGAATATGGGAAATAAAATTTCTTTCCCCTCTGCATCTGGAACTCAGGGATTCCTAGTTTTGGTTTGTAATGGTAATGAGGGTTTGAAGATCCTCCCTGCCTCTTGTATTGGTAATCAAACAGGTACTTAGCACCTTGTTTCAGTTCATGATTGTATCAAGTATTAAAACCCAGAACTTGTGAATCCCATGGTGGGAGGATGTTGCAGATGTAACAGGAAGGGGCAGAGCAGGGAGGAGCTAATACCACATATATGGAAAAGCCCAATACAGAGAGCCAGAATTGCTGAAAGAGAGAGAACTGCTAGGATCCTGAGAACTTCCAAGAACTGCTACAAATTGAGACTGGAATGGGGAGCAAAACTTGTGGTGGCACAACTGAGAACTGAGAACTGAATGGAAAATTGAGAAGAACTAAGAAGAGAATTGAGAAGAAGTGAGAAATGAGAAGAAAGGAGAACTGGGAGGAAGCATGACTGTGGTGCTGGCACATTGTCTGTCTGTTTTGATGTTGCTTTGTCAGATTTGTCTGTTGATAGAAGACATTGCTATTGTTACAGAAGCCCTGGGACCTTATTGCTGGTTCAGAAGATATGAAAGAGGATCTTCTTGTTGTGTGTTTACAGAAATCCTGGAGGAAGGTTTTACTGAAATTTTCAGAGGACCTGGGATTATACTGATTGTGTTGATTCCTCAGACCTTGCTGTTGGGTCCATGTTGATTTCACAGGCATAAAGTGAATTGATAAAGATGACGGCAATGTGCATTAATGTTATTGTGGCTTTGCTAAGTTTCGTCTTCCTAGTAACAGAAACTGTGAAGGACTGGAGGTGGACTAGACACTGCGAACTTCAGTATGGAAAAGGAACTGCACAAGGAGGTGGGCAAGGAACTGAGAGCTGTCTGCCTTTAAACTAAGGTGACAATTGGATAGATTTAGGCAAGAGCTGGGAAGATGGAAGTGGAACCATGGGAGCTCAGAACCAGTCTCCAGTCACAATGAAAAGACATGTCAATGGGTACTTAATGCAAACTGAGAAGATCATTTTTTACTGTGGCCTAGGGGTGGAGGACTTTGTACTCTGTATCCCTCCTCAGGATGATTGTATTATGGACAATTGGAAACTAATCTCCAATTAAGAAGAAATAAGACTTTTTGACTGAGAGATTAAGGCAATGTGACTTAGGGGTAGAGAACTTTGACCTTTGTACTTTGTGTCTATTCAGGAGGCAAGCCTCCTAAAGGATTATTGAGTTAAGGACTTACTGAATGATTGTACTTTGTTAAAAACTATGTGGCCTTTGGTAAAAACTATGAGGCCGCTTTAGTGATAACTTGTTATGCTATAACATTGTGAATGCTGTACTTTTATTTCTGTGATTTTTTTGCTTTAATTTTTACTGAATAAATAAAATAATAATAAATATAATAATAAAAATAAATAAAATGTAATTGGAACCATGAAGCTGTTCATAGTACCAGAACTCTGGAAAGCTGCTTGTGCTTGGCTTTACAGGGTTGAATGACTGATTGCAACCTATTTATGTGGAAATGACTTGATGCATACTTCCTTATGAACTGTGAAGTAAACTTAGGAATACAAGGATTTGTGTGAGCTGGATAGGTAGATCCTTGCCATATTTTCATGAAAAACACGGTTGTTTCCTACATGAGGGTGCTTTAAATGCTTTTGAATTTTTTTTTTAAATTTTGATTTTTGTATTTTGAAAGTACTTCAAGATCGAGTAACTGATAAATGGTTATATAATATGAATGGGCAATTTTCTGAGGAGGAAATCAAAACAATTTGTAGTTAGATTTTTTAAATGTTCTAAATCATTATTGATTAGAAGAATGCAAATTAAAACAAACTTATGGTATCATTTTGAACCTACCATGTTGGCTAAAATTATTGAAGAGAAAAATGAAAAATGTTGAAGGGGATATAGAAATATTAGGACACTAATTCATTGTTGATGGAATTGTCAATTGATCCAACCATTTTGGAGAGCAATTTGAAATTATGCCCAAAGAGTTATTAAGTTACCCATATCCTTTGACCTAGAAAAATCACTGCTAGGTCTATTTCCAAAGATGATTAGGGGAAAAGGAAAAGGGTTTTTAATTTCAAAAATATTTGTACCAGGTTTCTTTGTGGTGGCAAAGAAATGAAAATTGAAGGAATGCCCATCAAATGAGTAATGACTGAACAAGTTGTGGTACATAATTGTGATGAAATATTATAGTGCTATAAGAAATTATGAACTCAATAATTTTAGAAAAAAACATGGAAAGACACACAAAATAATGAAGAGTGAAATGAGCAGAACAAGAGAATATTGTATACAATAACAATAGTGTTATTATAAGAACAACTTTGAGGGAATTTGTTATTTTGACTATATAAATACCCAAATCAAATATAAAAGACGTATGAAGAAAGATACTATCTGCATTCAGAGAAAGAACTGATAAATAGAAATATGTATAGAATAATTTTAAAAATATATGCCTATTTGTGTCTAATGGTAGCCAACTATAGATTTTGGGGGAGAGAGAAGAAAAAAAAGAAATTTACATGATAATTACATTATATATTTGAAAGGAATAGGAAGATGCGAGTAGTAGATTTGCATGTTCACATACAATCATCTATTTTTATTGTACTATGTTATGAGAATTCTTGGTCTACTCCATGAATTATAAGTCAAATTAAAAAAATACATAAATGGAGGGAAAATCAACACAAAATAAAACTATGAGACATATCTTTCCATAACCCTGTACAGAAATTAAAAATGAGAAGGAAATGGTCGGGAATATGAAAGAACTCATCCTCTAACTGAAATGACTAGGAATGTAGGTCAGTATAAAGCAATTTTCCAATGGAAATTTAGCTAAGTCAATCAAAGAACCAGAGAAATTTGCTTTCTATTCAATTTTTTTTTTTTTAGAAAACTGCCTTTATTCTATTAGTAGTTGGAAAAAAATTAACTGATACAGAAAAAGGTTTAGTCAGCTGGAGAGAAATGAGAAGTTCCAAGGGGACTTTGGCCACCAATAAAGAGAATGGGCAACAAGCT
>JAQQSU010016212.1:0-10992 GCA_028627135.1 Pseudochirops cupreus
ATTTGAGTTAATCTATTTTTTAGGGTGTTGATTTCTTCAGTCATACTGCTGACTCTCTTTTCATGATTTTCCTGCAACATTCTTATTTCTCTTCCCAATTTTTCTTCCACTTCCCTTATTTGGTTTTGAAAATCCTTCTTCAGCTCATCTCTAGCTTTAAGGCATTCTTCATGTTTTTTGGAGGCCCCTGGTGGGGGCGCTCTGGCTGCGCTCTCCTCCTCCCTCTCTCTCCCATGATCTTTCTTTTTCCCAAAGAAGGAATCTAGGGTTTGGTTGCAGTTCTTACTTTGCTTCTTATGCTTATTCTCACTCGTAGGTCAGTCCGTGATTTTTTTTTTAAATCTCTGTGGGGCTCTGCTTCCAGAAGGGAAAGCTCTGTCTCAAATCGCTGGGGTCCTCCTGGCTGCTGTGGTTCTCAGGAAGGTGCTGGGACCCTTCCTACTTACTTCCGACTCACTGGATAATGAAGACTCCAAGACTGAGGCCCAAGACGGGGATCCGGATCCAGGCCACTCAATGCAAGAGCACTGGCCTCAGAACAATCACTTAGTCTCCCTGCTGTCTGCAGGCTGCGGGTGGGAAGCTGCAACACGGAGGCGGGTGCAAAACCTCTGCCTTTCACTTTTCCACTCTGGAGGCCTTTTTGGCCAGACTGCTTTTCTCTCCTGATTTTGCAAGTTGCACTGACCTAGTTCTCAACACTGCTTGCAGCTGCCGCTAATCCGGTCACTGCTCCTCTCATCCAGCCAGCCCCGGGGCTCAGCAGCGGCTTTAGGCCAGGCTGGTTTCACTTCCCAGTGCTGATATGGTTCCTCGTAGCCGAGCTGACTTTAGTGGGAAGTATCTTTGTGTGCGTTTTGGAGTTCTAGGATTGGTTTAGAGTCCAATTTTATGGGTATTTTGGGGTGGCTATGTGAGAGCTGCGATATGTTGCTGCTGCTACGCCGCCATCTTGGCTCTGCCCCCCCTGGTTTTCTTTCTAGAAATATTTCAGACTCTTCTTTCTTATTGAACATCCCTTTTTCCCCACATTGCTGAGCTCATATTTGCAGGATAGATCACATGGGCTGCATCCTGAGCTCAAGTGCTGTCTGGAACACATTCTTCCCATTCCCTTCTCATTTCTAGTTATTTTGGAATATTCTTGCATATTTTAGTGTCCTTTCCATTCTATCTGAAAGTCTTTCTCCTGGCGGCTTGTAGACTTCCCTTAGCCTCAAGGAACTGACAGTCTAACAGAGGAAGATACCACACAAAAGAATGATGAGGAGGGGTCCAGGAGAGGAGAAGGTATCTAATTCAGGAGCATTGTGGAGAAGTCAGTTAGAGAAGTCTCTGAAAGAAGTAGAACCATGTGAGAATTTAGATGTCTCAGATAAGCTTTCTGCTTGAACAGTGGTTTGGAAGTCCTAACTCCATCCCAGTGTGATGAAGGAAGGTTGTGGGAGGCTTGAAAAGGAAACAGAGTTGGAATAGCTTCTGTTGAGTATAAATTAGGGAATGAATTAGAGATCCGTTATCTATCAATAAAGGGAATGCCTTCATATAGTGAGAGCCCACACAATTAATACTATGCAATGAAGAGGGTCAATAGACCCTAGTGAAAGAGAAAGATTTCTACATTTTGGGGAGTCAGAAAAAGTTCAATAAATACCTCAATTGTTCGAAGGCAAAATAATAGAACAAAGACAGGGAAGAGTAAAATATGGATTAAAAATAGACCACAAGTCAGGTGTTTAAAGAAGAAATCACAATGATAAGTTAAAAGACAGTTTTATATGTATGATGGAGAACTGTTCCAAACATCAGTATCTCTGATGAAGTGAATCACATGCTAATGATGGAAATGGAAGACCATCACATTCCAAGCACATTGGCCAAACACAGTGTGCTTGTAGCAGACTGGAAGTATAGATGATCTCTCCTGAGCATCAGGGTATTTTCAGATTGGCCCAACCTCCCCTGTGTATGCTCCATCCATCAGCCTCTTAACTCATTCTCTTGACTTTTCTTCTCCTAAGTTTCCAGAATTCTAGCAGTGTCTTTAGATCTTTTGTCTTGGAGAACCTAGTAATGACTGTTTCATGGGCTCAAACAAAACCACTAAGTACTGCTTTTTTTGAAACAAATTAAGGAACCCTCCTTTCTCCATGACAAGTATTCCCATTTCTATGTAACTAAATATTATACTTAAGGAATATATGCTATTGTGAAACAAAGGCAATCATAAAGAAAACATGCAAGATACTTTGGTCATAACACATCGAAGCCAAAGGAGCCTCAAGTCCTCAACATAACAAGTGATAACTCACTTTCACTGGGCTGGAAAGGCTCATGTCACTCAGTTCAGTACAGATTGTAATTAATATCTCTTTGGAATTATCTCTGATTAATCTGGATAAGAATTTATTTAACCCTTTCAGTAAATAAACAAGAAGTGATCTTTTTTTGTTCCTCTCTTTTCTGTAATCAAATGTGAATCCTCCTCCCTGCCCCCCAGAATACACTGTCCTTGCCAGCTTCTCACAAATTCCTCACACAATTTGCTTTAATAACAGATCACTTCTATCAGTTCTGAGAAGGCAGAAATTTCGCATTATGTTCTCCCTCCCACAGAACATCCTACCTCCCAGATAAAATGCACAATTTGTCCCAGAATCCATACAAAGACATTTTCTATAATATTTCTCACCTTTATTCCACTGACCACATGAGATGCTTTTGTCAGTATTCCATCTGGCTCTTAATGACTTTGGCTTCAAATGTTGACTCTGACACTCATCAAGGGTAAGACCGTTGGGTAAATCCCCTTGCTCTTCTTCAGTTTACACCTTTCACCTGAGGAGGGTTAGACTACAAGCATTCTGGAGGCTCTTTCAGCTCTAAATCCTATGACTTTGATGGTTTAGGAGTTGGTAACATTCCAGGATGTGGCTGTGGACTTCACCCCAGACGAGTGGGGCCTCTTGGACCATCTTCAGAAGGACTTGTACAAGGAGGTCATGCTGGAGAATGCCCAGAACCTGCTCTCCCTGGGTAAGGACACTTCCCCTGACCACTCTGACTCAGAAATCAAAGGGAATATCTTCATTCATGAGTCTGTTGGTTTTGGAGCATTTATCAGTTACTAGAAGGGGAAAAGTGCTGGTCTCCTGTGTCTCACAAACAGAGTCCTCCTGCTTGCTGTTTTCCTATAAAAGGTCAGTCCGTTGTGTGAAGAGAACCTGCAGGTTTCCTGGTTGCTCCTGAAGCTGTCTCTTGCCAATTCTAGGGAGCTTGAGCTCCAAGATCAGATCAGAGTTGTAGCATCTCAGGTGTGAAAGTAATCCCACATCATATAGCCCAGTCTGTTCCTGGACTGGACATGAACTTTGTCAAATCTCTGTGAGCTGCTCAGGCAGCTTTTCCCTGCAGCCCTTCCTCTTTGGCATGGGCCAAGTATTTAGGGGATTCTTCACTGGGAGAAGCCTTGGTTTGTAGCTCTCAGCTCCCAGCTGTGTCTGGTAGGGCACATTTGTCCTTCATCTTCCTTGACATTGCCCCAAATACCGGCCTAGATGGTGGGAAAGGAAGGAAGGGAATAAGCATTTCTGTTCAACTGCTGTTCATGAGCTGTTGTGCTAAGTGCTTTCATTACAATATCATGTCATTTGGTGATATTATCATCTCCATTTGACATTTGAGAAAATTGAGATAAACAGACCTTAAGTGACTTGTCCAGGAGGACACATCTAGTAACTGTCTGAGGCTGGATTTAAACCCTGGTTTTCCTGGTTCCAGCCCCAGGGCTCACTCCACTGTACTCCCAGCTGCCTCTAATTCCTAGATAATGGAAACTATGCAATGAGTGCAGCCTCCTAAGGAGAAGGGGCACCAAGTCCAAATTTTCTGATTCCAGTTTGCCTCCATGATCTTCTCCATTTCTCTCCAAAGCTCCCAAACTGAATGCTATGGAAACCTGGCTTCAAGACTTCTGGGAACCATCCTGTGCTCCTTGTTTGCCAGTCCTTGCCACTGACAGGAATAACAGACTGACCAGGAATCAGAACTTGTACTAACTGCTGTTCATTGAGTTCCCTAGCAACAGAATCTCACCAGAAGAGGCCATGACTCCCTGAATGAAGAGTTTCAAGCTTCTCATAGGTTTCAGGGAGTTGAGAGCAGGGGAGATGACAGGGCCAAAGCTTATTCATCAGGACATGATTTTCCAGACCTTAGGGATGATCTGGCTCATCCTAGTTTTGGTTACTTGCATTATAAGCATTAATGGCAGAATAAGCCACATCTGTGTGAATATGATGCAGGGATTCCCTTTTCCCTAAAGAGACCTAAATGACAAGGTTTTCTCCATCCTCATCCTGATCCCCCATGCCTAGGGCTGCCAGTTCCCAGAGAGGATCTGATCTCTTATTGTGAGGAAAGGGAAGCCCCATGGCTGCTGGAGCCAGTAGACCTGAGAAGCTGCCATCCAGGTGAGTGAGGGGAAAGCAGGTGTGTGAGAGCTGGGATTACAAGAGGCTTCTAGGTATGAGGGTGAAGCAAGTGCTAGATTTGGGGGCATGAAGACCTAACTTGGAATTCTTTTTACAGATACTTTTTAGCAGTGGGATCCTGGGCAAATCACTGAACCACTAAGCCTCAGTTTCCTCATCTGTAAAATGAGGGAGTTGGATGCCTTGACCTTGAAACTTGCCCCCCAAAATAAATCTATGATCCTGTGAAAAGTCATTGTTTGGAATCTGGGCCAGGAACTGCCCTCAAAGTGCACAATGGGTTTAGGCTTTCCAATGTGGGCTCTTTATTAGACCCTTCTCAAAACAATGAACATTTTTCAAGAGCCTGCTCTGTGCCAGATTATGTGCCGGGAACCAGGGGCATGAAAAGTACAAGGAACATCCCTTGTTCTCCTGGCACTCACAGCCTGGGGGGTGGGAGGAGGAGACAACAGGCCAAGAGCAATGCAGAGAAGCCTGTTACGGATAGCAGGAATGGGAGCTCACTGAGAGAGGGCAGGCCCTAAGACTAAGGAGGACTGGAAGACCTTATTGTGGAAGGTGGCTCTGGCTGAAGCTTCAGGTCAGCCAGGGAGAATATTCTAGAAACGGGGATGGTGAGGAATGCCCAAAGAGTTAGGAGATGGAGTGTCCATGCCACTGAATGATAGCATATGTGGAGGGGAAATAAGGTGAAAGAAGACTGGAAGAGTAGGAGAGGGGTGGGTGGTTTACCTGTCCTGGAGAGGATTTTATATTTGATCTTTTTGCAAGGGAGCTACAGGAGGTTGTTGAATACACTGTGACATGGTTAGTCAAGAATTTTAGGAAATGAACTTTGATAAATGGGTGGAGGAATGAATGGAGTGAGGGGAGACTTGAGGTTCCTGGACCAACCAGCAGTTTCTTGCAGTTCTTCAGGTGTGAAGTGATCAGGGTCTAAACCAAGGCAGTGGCAGTGTTGGGAGGGAAGGTGGTATATAGGAGAGATATTCCAAGGAAGAATCACAGAACTTTGTAGCAGATGTAATATGGGGTCAAGAGTGTGAATGTGTGAGAGTGAGTCTATAATATTGGAAGGCTGCCTTGGAGACCATTAGGAAAGTAGGATGAGGGGAGGGCTAGGGGAAAGATAATGAGTTTAATTTGGAGAAACAGAAGAGGAGTATCACTAAGACCCAGAGAGAGAAGGAGAGAGAGAGACAGAGACAGAGAGAGAGAGAGAGAGAGAGAGAGAGAGAAGGGTGAGTGACTGTGCCACAGTCTGCAGAGAATTCAAGAAGGATGAGGATGAATATAAAGCCTGGAATATAGCAACTTTGAGATTTTTGGTCATTTTGGAGAGAGGAGTTTCCATTGAACAATGAAACTGGGGCCTGGACTGCAAAGAATTTCAGAGAAAGCAAAGGAAAGAGTTGGAGACACCAGTTGTCTAGCCAAGACATGGAAGAAAGATGTTGGAAAATATGTCTGAGAACTGAATGGATCAAGGAACCTTGTTTCAAGGATTAGAGAGAATTGGTTTGATTTGTGGCAATAGGGAAGGAGTCATTAGTGTAGGAGAGACTGAAAAGTAGTAAAAAAGAAAAAGAAAAAAAGAAAGAAAAGAAAGACAAAAGGGTGGGAGGAATATCGGATAGTCCGTATGCTGAGGAAGATGACGATCTGGAATTGCGAGTATTTACACAGGTAAAGGAGTTTGCTTTAGCTAGCAGGGAGAAGACCATTTCATCTGATACTGGAGTCAAAAAGGAAAACAAGGCACCTGTTTCATGGGAAGTCAGAAGGAAAAGATAGCTCTTGATCAAGATCCAATTTTTTCAATGAAATATAAAACAAATTCCTTTGCTGAGAAGGTGACTGGGGGTTGAACAGAGGGAGCAAGCAATAAAGAGGGTGGGGTAGGAATGAAAAGATTTGGAAAAGCTGCTCTGGTGAATTAGATAGTGAGTCATTGATGTTGTTGTTCGGTCATTTCAGTCTTTTCTGACTCTTCATGATCCATTGGGGGTTTTCTTGACAAAGATACTGGAGTGGTTTGCCATTTCCTTTTCCAGCTCATTTTACAAGTGAAGAAACTTAGGCCAACATGCCTAAGTGACTTGCCCAGGGTCACACAGTAAGTGAGGCTGGATTTGAACTTGAGTGTCCCTGACCAGTATTCTATCTACTGCACCACTTAGCTGCCCCAAGGGTTTCAGTTAGGGAGATGTCAAAGGATAGCCTTGCCATAGTGAGGGTCACAATGAGATCATGTAGCCTAAATGTGTAGTGGACCCAGGCAGCCTGGTTTTATGATTTTCTCTCTTCCATTCAGCAGCATCCAAGTGGTAGCAAAGGTTGGGGTCTTACTTAGAATTAATCCAAGGCTATGCTTTATGTAAATCATGAGTCTCTGTCCCTCCCCTCATCTGTAAGGATCAATCTTTGGCCCATTCCTGGTAAAATCATTGACCAGATTCATTGAGGTGACAGCCACTCTCAGTTTGAGAAAGTGGAGGTAGAAACTCCCAGGTGCCCATAGTATGAGATGCTTCAGGAGCCTAGAATGAAGCATTTGTGATGTTCACCATGGGTCTGGTCAGGTCCCATTAGTGTTAGAACCAGACAGATATAGAGGATAATGTGTAAGAAAGGGACACAAGCAAGGGTAAGGCAAGAACCAGCCTTTGCCAGTGAAGACAGAGACCAGAATAGGAGGACTGAGGTAGAGCCTGGGGCCTGCTGTCAGCCCTGGGCCCAGTCACTCAGTCAACAAACTTGGATTAAACACCTCTACTTTTCTAGGTGCTGTGCCAAGTCTTGGGGGTACATATGAAGGGATAAGCCAGTCCCTGCTGTGGAGGAGCTCCCAATCTGGCATACAGACATGAAGGTGGTTTCAGAAGAAGCAACAGATAGGGAACATTAGTCTTAGCTGATCCAGAGAAAACAGGATATTTTTGGTAATATAATTACCATTAATGCAATGGGAAATAAGGGAATACAAGGAATAAGGCTAAAAGCGGTTTAAGGAGAGCAGAATTAGGGAGCAAAGAGTCAAAACCAAATGAAAATTGATAAAATTGCAAGAATACCTCAGAGATAATGTGGGTTTTATTCCAGAGCAACTCAGTAAAGTGAATATTGCAATAAAATGGGTCACATGAATTTTTTGGCTTCCTAGTAGGTATAATAGTTATATCTGCACTACACCACTATCCATTACATGTGCAATACCACTATGCTAAAAAAAAAAATCTACATCCTTTAGTTTTAAAATATGTTATTGCTGTGAAAGTCATGTATCATCTGAGCCTTAAGTGAGTTGTAATCTTGTTGCTGATGGAGGCTCTGGCCCAGTATTGATGGCTGCTGACTGCTCAGGGTGGTGGTTGCTCAAGGTTGATGGTTACGGTGACAATTTCTTAAAATAAGGCAACAGTGAAGTTTGTCCCATTGATTAAATCTTCTTTCCCCTTGAACTGAAAGCCCCATTGCACGGTTACTAATTGGCCTAATTTCCATAATATTGTGTCTCAGGGAATAGGAAGACTCAAAGAGAGGGAGGGAACACATCAACATGGAATATAATGTTTTTGTCTCAAAAACAGAAGAAAGAAAGTGCAAGGCGGACAAATTATCTAGTACCATGGACAGAGCATGGCCAGTCACAGGGCTGGAATTCTAGTCTCACCTTGAGGGATGTTGGTCAGGTCACTCAACCATTCTGAGCTTATGGCCTGAGCTGTGAGAATGAGTATGATGGGCCTGCCAGTCTCATAGGTGTATTGTGATGATCCACTGTGATTGAGGCTCTCTTTCAATCACATCATCCAGCAGATGGGAGCTAATGGCATTTTTGAATGATAGATTCTGTCCATTAAACTTGAAGACTTTTCTGTTCATTGGGGGGAAAAGGATACAAATCAGTTATTTTCTGCCCCGGTATAAAATTATATATTGGTGTACATGTGGCTCTCTATATATGTTTTATTATTTGTTTTTTGTAGGAGAGGTTACTCGTGAAATGAAAGTGCCTACTGCAAAATTAAGCATTTCTGTGAAAGAAACTCACAAGGAAAACTTCATGAGTGATGATCCCTGCAGCCACGCTAGGAGACAAATCTGTGCTGTATTTCATAGAATCCTTATGGAGAAATCTTATAGTTGTCATCATGGTGGGAAAGACTTCAGCCAATAGTCGTCCCTTATTTACCATCACAAAGCTCCTACTGGAGAGGAACCACATGAGTGCCATGAATGTGGTAAAGCTTTTAGTGAACACTCATCCTTGCTTTTACATCAGAGAATTCACACTCATAAGAAACCTTATGAATGTAATCAGTGTGGAAAAGCTTTCAGATATAAAAGCCATCTTGCTAAACATCAGAGAGTCCACACTGGAGAGAAGCCTTATGAATGTGATCAGTGTGGAAAGGCTTTCACACAGAGATCCAACCTTGCTGAACATCAGAGAATCCACACTGGAGAGAAACCTTATGAATGTATTCACTGTGGAAAGGCTTTCAGATATAAAAGCCATCTTGCTCTACATCTGAGAATCCACACTGGAGAGAAACCTTATGAATGTGATCAATGTGGAAAGACTTTCACACAGAGCTCCAGTCTTGCTACACATCTGAGAATCCACACTGGAGAAAAACCTTATGAATGTAATGAATGTGAAAAGGCTTTCAGATGCAGCTTCAGTCTTGCTGTACATCTGAGAAGCCACACTGGAGAGAAACCTTATGAATGTAATCAATGTGAAAAAGCTTTCAGATGCAGCTTCAGTCTTGCTGTTCATCTGAGAAGCCACACTGGAGAGAAACCTTATGAATGTGATCAGTGCGGAAAGGCTTTCAAACAGTGGGCCCATTTTGCTAGACACCAGAGAATCCACACTGGAGAGAAACCTTATGAATGTAATCAATGTGGAAAGGCTTTCAAACAGAGGACCCATTTTGCTCTACATCAGAGAATCCACACTGGAGAGAAACCTTATGAATGTGATCAATGTGGAAAGGCTTTCTCACAGAGGGCCAGTCTTGCTGTACATCAGAGAATCCACACTGGAGAGAAACCTTATCAATGTAATCAATGTGAAAAGGCTTTCAGATGCAGCTCCAGTCTTGCTACACATAAGAGAATCCACAGTGAAGAGAAACTTTTTGAATGTGATAAATATGGACAGGATTTCATAAAGACCTTCAGTCTTGAAAATTATAGAAGTGGGGGGGTGGAGGCAAGATGGCGGCATAGGAGCAGCAAGGTACGGCAGCTCCCATGCAGCCACCTCAAAATACCCATAAAATATAACTCTAAACAAATTCTGGAGCTCTAAAATGCACACAAATATACTTCCCTCTCAAGTGAGCTCGGGTAGGAGGGACCATCTTAGTACTGGGAGCTAAACCCAGCCCAGCCTGAAACAGCAGCTTGGCCCTGGGGGGTGGCCTGACGAGCCAAGCCGAGCCGCAGCTGGAGCTTCAGGAGAGCGGATCTGCGGCAGCTGTGGCAGTTTCCAGAATTATCAAGCCATAAGAAAAAAAAGACTGAGTGAAAGGTCAGTGGAACTGGGCTAAAATTGGGGGAGAAAAGCAGGTCCAGCCAAACTGCCACCAGGGCAAGGAAGTGGCAGAAGTGGAGGCCCTGCAGCCACCTCCATGTTGCTGCTTCAGAGCTCCCAGCCTGCAGACTGCAGGGGGGCCAAGCAATCATTCAGAGGCCAAGTGCTCTCGTGTTAAGCGGCCTGGATCCAGATCATGGTCTTGGGTGGTGGTCCTGGGGTGCGTTTTAAGTGAGCCAAAGCTGATGAGGGCTGCAGCAGCCTCCTAAAAGCTCCGGAAGCTGGGAAAACACCAGCAATTTGGGACAGAGCTTTCCCCTGTGGAAGCAGAGCTCCACAGAGCTAAAAAATCATTGACTGGCCAACCATGAACAGGCAAAAGAAGCAAAGTAAGAAAAGCAACCAAACTCTAGATTCCTTCTTTGGGGAAAAGAAGGATCAAAGCAGGGAACGGGAGGATGACAACACAGTCAGAACTCCCGTACAAAAAGCTTCCAAGAAACATGAAGATTGCCTAAAAGCTAGAGATCAGCTGAAGAAGGATTTTGAAAATGAAATGAGAGAAGTGGAGGAAAAATTGGGAAGAGAAATAAGAATGATGCAAGAAAATCATGAAAAGAGATTCAACACCCTTACTGAAGAAATTAACACCATAAAAAATAAATTAACTCAAATGGCAAAAGAGGCCCATAGAGCCAATGAGGAGAAGAGTGCCTTAAAAAGTCGACTTTGCCAGATGGAAAAAGAATCTCAAAAGCTTTCTGAAGAAAATAATTCCTTCAGAATTAGAGTGGAGCAAATGGAAGCAAATGACTTTATGAGAAATCAAGATACTATCAAACAGATCCAAACAAATGAAAAAATAGTAGGAAATGTGAAATATCTCCTTGAAAAACCACTGACCTGGAAAACAGATCCAGGAGAAACAATTTAAAAATTATTGGACTA
>JAQQSU010016213.1:0-10992 GCA_028627135.1 Pseudochirops cupreus
GATTGGTATGGAGATTCTGGAAAGCAAAAGGATTGTATCATTGTATATCATTTGTATAATTACAAAACTTTTGATACTCTTTGATCTGGATAAATTTCACTATGAGGATTATACTCCAAGTATGCTATTAGTAGAGAAAGGCACTCATCTGCACAAAAAATAATCTAACGGTATGGATTATTTAGTAGAAAATAAAAATAAAAAACTTAAATCAGGGAGACAATCCATATCCAACAATTCAGAAATGGTCAGACTAATTGTGATATATGAATATAAAGGAATATTATAGTGTCTTAAGAAATTATAAGTATGATGAATATGAAAAAATATGGAATGATATATGGAGTGAAGCAAATGAAAGAGAACAGAAGCCAAATAATGACCTACGTATTCTAAATATGGAAGGAGGAAAAGGAGGAGGAGGAGGAGGAGAAAGAGGAGAAGGAGTGCAACGAAGTCTGGGAAAATATACAGAAAAGGAAAAAATGCAGGAGGTTACAAAGACACAAATAAGGAAAGTTTGTTTCTAACTTGCTAAATCTACATTTTAAAAACCAGTTCTAAAAAAATGGAGATTTATCATTTCATATATACTCCATTAATTTGTCCCTATTTGTGTATTTGAATATTTTAAGACAATTGCCACATTTACCATAAAGATTTCAAAAAATATTTATTTAAAAATAAATATAAATTCTTGAGGTAACAGCAAGACATCTGCATCCAAACATGCTGGAAGCAGCTAGAAAGTGAGGCTAGAACCCACTCAGGTAATGACCGAAGTGAGAACTTACTGAGTGGTGTGTCTCAATTTATTTGTGCTTTCACATGAATGAATTAAATGTCCATTTGACTAATTGACAAGGGAAATGATCTCTTAAGGAAATGTTGGGTTCTTAACTGTAATTTTTATTAAGTATTGGAGAAAAACAAATCAACATACAGGCAATCGCCAACTTATGAACAGATTGTGTTCTAAAAGTTCATTTGTAAGTCAGTAATGTCTAATGCAACAGATGTGCTAAGTGAGGTATTGTAGCACAGAGGAGAGAGGTGGCCTTAAGGCCAGGAAAACCTGGGTTCTAATCCCACCTCTGGCATACTGACTGTGACGCTCTGTTAGCAACTCATTCACTTCACAGTTCTCTCAGTCACTCTCTTAAGGCTGGAGTTGCAGGGAAGGTACCAGCTTGCATTAGTGGAAGGAAGTTTCCTCACCAGGAAAGAAACAATACCAGTGCAATGACAGTGCCAATCCCTATCCCATCCTACAAGCCATGAACCATAGATACGAATAAAAA
Source organism: Pseudochirops cupreus (assembly GCA_028627135.1). NCBI lineage: Eukaryota > Metazoa > Chordata > Mammalia > Diprotodontia > Pseudocheiridae > Pseudochirops > Pseudochirops cupreus. Next base: position 1,302 of record JAQQSU010016213.1, read on the forward strand.
ATCAAGACAGTTTCTGGATGTCACATATTCAAATTCAAGGAACTTAATGCTTTAATTTTTTTTATTTGTTGTTGTTTAGTTGTTTCAATTGTGTCTGACTCTTCATGACCCCATTTGGGGTTTTCTTGGCAAAGATATTGGAGAGGTTTGCTATCTCTTTCTCCAGTTCATTTTATAGATGAGGAAACTGAGGTAAACAGCATTTAAGTGATGTGCCCAAGGTCACACAGTTAGTAGGTATCTGAGGCAGATTTGAACTTAGGTCTTCTTAACTCCAGACCAGGCACTCTATCCACTTAGCTGACAACATTTTTTCCACTGTATTTTCTATATAGAGATGTTGATATAAACAGTGGTTAGATTTTCAGCTTAGGTCACAAAAATTTGCTTCCTCCATAATATAATTGAACTATATGAGATCTATAACTGCACAAGTTTGAATTCTGAGTCCTGAGAGTCTTTTGATGCAGGAAGAAGAAGAGGAAAAATGTGCCTTCCTCCTTTCCTAGGCTTGAGATAAGCCCCAGGCAAAATTTTTAAATGGAGGAAGTTTGTTTTGGACACCTTTTTTCACTTCATTTTTTGGGCTCCTTTCTCATTTTGTACTACCCTCCTCCTTAATATCTTCTAGGCATTAAATATCCTTGGACTAATTTAAATTCCTAAATGTAGCACCCTACCAAAACCTGCCCACTTTCTAGAAGTACCCCATGCTCCAAAATTAATTGTCTCCCCTCTATTCAATCAAAACTCCCATTTCCGTAGTGCAAGTAATCCCTAGGAAGGAAGAAATCCAATTGAACTCATTCACATTAAAATCTGAATGATTGATATCAACCTATAACCCCCTCAGAAGTATTAGCCTTTTAAAAAATGGTATGCTCTTAACCAAATTCATCCTTAATTGGTGGAATTTTAAGTAGTATAACCAATAGAAGTGGAAAAAAAAAATTTCAGGCAGTTTTGAGAGAAGATATTTTGGGGACATTGAAGATAACCAGACAATATAGAAAGGTCAGTTGTGGCAGGGAATCTCGGGTCAGCAATTCTAATCTTTACTCTCTTGTTCCTTATGGCTGCTCTCTTTCCCACACCTCACAATTCACATATTCTCTAAATGCTTCAAGTTTATTTCCCCAAAAAGTTTCCATGCCAGTAGCAACTAGGACTCCAGCAGTAGGAAGGTGAGATGAGACAGGTATGAAAAAAAAAACATTCATATTTATGTAAAGGTTGTTCATAAGTCCGAGATTTCTTATTCAGATGAATTCGGATGAATTTGCTCAGGAACACGTTTTTGTTGTTCAGTTATTTCAGTCACGTCCGAATCTTCATGACCCCATTTGGGGTTTTCTTGGCAAAGATACCGGACTGGTTTACCATTTCCTTCTCCAGTTTATTTTACGAATAAGGAAACTGAGACAAACAGGACTAAATCACACAGTTAGTGTGTAAGACTAGAGTTGAACTCAGGGGAGATGTCTTCCTGACTGTGGGCCTCATTCTCTATTCACTACACCACCTGGATGCCCCAAGAGCACATACAGGTGTATAGAAGATAAATCCTACTCATTTTTGATTCTTTGGTCCTACATATTAAAAAAAAATCCAATTTACAATAAGTATGCTTTAAATTTTTTTTAATTAAAAATTAATTAAATTTAAAATAAAAATGAATTTAAAAATTAATCAGAAATTAAACATTTGTATATATTATATAATGTATATATTATTACATATAAATGTATGTATGTATGTATATATCCCAAGATTTGGTGTTTTTTTAAACAATTCAGTTCAAAAGCATTTATTAAAGATCATTTATACTCAAGGCACTGTGCTAGGAAGTACATGTACAAAAACAAAATGGTCCTTGCCCTCAGGGAGCTTATATTTTATCTGAGGGATATATATGTACCTATAAGTAAATACACAGTAATTTCAAGAAGTAGAGATGCTAAGATTTGGGTGGAGTCCAAAAAGGTTTCATGTAGGTGGTGTCACCTGAGCTGTGATTTGAGGAAAGCTAGGGAGTCTACGAAGGAGGGTGGAATATAAGCAGTCCTGTTTTGAACATGCGGATCTTGATTTGCTGATGGCACATCCAGGCAGAAATGTCCAGGAAGAAGTTGGTATATAGGTTGAGGAGAGAGATTAGAGGTGAATAATGTTGCATGGCACTAGCAATCCCAGCAGGCTGCGCTATTTTTGGTCTTTTCTGACATATTCACCATGCCCTAAGAAACTTCACCAGCCTTATCACGCCCATGCTTCCTCTGATTGAAGGGTGAAGCCAAGACCTCCAAAACCTTCATTTAAGGAGGTCATCTAGCACATCCATCTCCTCATTTCCCACCTGGCTGAACTACTTTTAGACTTTCCCAACTTCTGCTTCATACTCCTGACCAGGAATCTTCCTGTGCCCTCCAATATTCTTTCCCTTTCTAGCTTTCTTTTCTGTGTTGTCTTCCCCCATTTGATTGTAAGCTCCTTCAGGGCAAACTGTATCCTCAGAGCTCAGCACAGTGCCTGGAACATAGTAAGAGCTTAATGAATGTTTATTGACTGACAAATAAATTTGGGAGCCGCCTAAACTAAGATGATAATTGAACTCATTGGATCTGATTAAATCACCAAGGAAGAGAGTATGAAGGCAGGTCAGAGCCTGGGCAGGGAGATACCCACAAAGTGGGCAGAAGAAGGATGATGACTTAGGAAAGGAGACTCAGCAGGAACTGTCAGGTTAGAGAACCAAGTAAGAGCAGTGTCAAAAAAGAGGGCAGAGAATGTGATGGCCGATGTCAGAAGCTGCAGAGAGGTTGAGTAGAGTGAGAACTAAAGAGAGGTCCTTGGGTTTAGTCATTACGTGATCACTGATAACCTGGAGAAAGCAATTTCAGTCAAAGTGGGGTAGGAAGTCAAATTATTACAAAGTGAGGAAATGGAGGCAATAGTAAAGTAAACACTACCTACCTCTTTGGTTGCTAAAGGAGAGAAGATATAGGACAATAGCTTGAGGGGATGGCTAAGCCAAGGAAGGCTTTTTAAGGATATGAGAGTGGCGGGGGTATTTTTAGATAGCCAGCAAAGAGCCAGTAGAGGAGTGGAGATTAAAGACGAGAATGGAAAAGGGCAAGACTGAAGCAGGAAGAAATTGGAGAGAAGAGAGCATATAAGACTAAGGGCCCAAGCAGAGGGTTTGACTGTGACAAGAAGAAAGGCCACCTAGTAGAGCCTGGAGCAAAGGAGGAGAGCATAGAGGATGATGTCGAGGGATTTTTAAGCTCTTCAGGAGAGGGCTTTCATCTTTGTCTTTGTATTTCCAGTGCCTAGTACAGTACTTAGCACATTTTTGTTGCTGCTGAGTCATTTCAGTCATGTCCAATTCTCCGTGACCCCATTTGGGAATTTCTTGGCAAAGATACTGGAGTGATTTGCCATTTCCTTCTACAGTTCACTTTACAGATGAGGAACTGAGGCAAACAGCATTAAGTGACTTGCCCAAGGTCACATAGCTAGTAAATGTCTAAGGCTGGATTTGAATTCAGGTCCTGCTGACTCGTGGGCCAGAGCTCTATCCACCGTACCACCTAAATGCTCACCTGGTACATAGAAGGTGCTTAATAAATGCTTATTAAATTGGAGTGAGCTTGAGGAATAGAATAGAAGAACTAAATCATGGTGAATGGTTTCTATTTTTTCTTACAATGAAGTATGAGATGAGAACTTCTAAGAGAGAGAAAGGAGGAAGGAGGAGATGATATAAGAGGTTTGAGGAAAAATTAAAAGGTTTGGAATAACTCTAAGGAGAGTGTGATCATTAATTAAGGAAAAATAACAGAACTGCCTTGTGAGAGGGAAGACCCAGTCACAATTTAGACATTTAGACCATCAGCACATACATCTTGGATAGCCACTACAGATGGGCAATGAGTAGTGCCTGGAAGTGAACAGAAGAAAGATCGTATTTGGGAAATTGTACATCACAATCCTAGGCTGTAGTTGGACTCAAAATCTTAATGAGCCATGTGGCACAGTGGATAGAGCACGGGACCTGGAGTTAGGAAGACCTTGGTTCAAATACAGACTCGGATCCTTATTAGCTGTGTGACCCTGGGCAAGTCATTTAATCTCTTTCTGCCTAAATTTCCTCATTTGTAAAGTAGGGATAATACAGTACTTACCCTCTGGCTCACTGTAAGGACCAAATGGGATTGTTTTTGTGAAGTGCTTTGCAAACCTTAAAGGGCTATCTAAGTGCTAGCTTTTTTTTTTGCTCAACTTTTCAAAACTAGGCATGTAAAAGATATCTAAGAATTGCATAATTAGAAAATTAAGTGGACTGGTTATGTAGTAAGATTGAGGGATAGCATATGGACAGTAAAGTACTACACTGGTGCCCAGCGAATATTATTAAAGAACTAGAGCAGAGGTGTGGAACCTATGGCCTTACGGCCACATGTGAGCCTCTAGGTCCTCAGGTACGGTCCTTTGGCTGAATTCAAACTTCACAGAGTAAATTCCCTTAATACAAGTATTTGTTCTGTAAAACTTGGACTCAGTCAAAAGGCTGCACCCAAGGACCTAAGAGGCCACAGGTTCCCTATCCTTGTACTAGAAGAAGTCCTTCAGGGACATTGGCTAGCTCTTCTGTAAAGTGCTTTGCAAATCATAATGTGTTGCATAAATGTTAAGTATCATCATCAAAGAAAAATAGATTGTTTCTTAGAGAATTTATGAGAAAACACAGACAAGAAAAGCAAGGATGAAAAAGCATGAATGGGTTATAATCTAAACCACTGGAGGATATGTGTGTGTGTGTGTGTGTGTGTGTGTGTGTGTGTGTGTGTATCACATCAGGGAAACCATGGCTCTACTGAGGTACTAAAAGTAACAAATTCTGGAGATTTAGAATCATTTCCCCTTCTTCTTTGTGACATATTTGTTTTGGTGATCCAGCTACAAGGACAATATCAGTTGTACCCTGACCATTCTGTCTCACCAATTCATCCATTTTTCATCTAAATTATATTTTTTAAATTTAATTTATTCTTTTTCTGAACTTAAGAAATAAAACAAGCATTTCTGTAACATAGAATAGAAAAAAAGATGATTGTACATAAAATTGCAAATCTTTTATGTACCACTTTCCATTTCCTTTTAAATATACAATGGTCATCATGTGACTCTTTTTTTTTCATTTTTTTCTTCCCTCCCCACTGCAAATTATGTTTCACCATTAAACTGTATGTCCCTCATGTCTTGTCTTTCTTTGGGATCCTCAATCACCCTGCACATAGTCGACATTCAGAAAATACTTTTTGATTGATCCCTTTTCCCTGAGATGCTGATAAAAGCTTAAAATATCAGTAAAGTTAGTTTTGCTGTTTAATCTTTATTAAGAACCTTGACAGAACTACCCAAAAGGCAACATAGCAATGTCTAGAAAGAGAAATTGGCACCCAGCTAGCCCAAGGGACATTTAATAAAGCAGTCTAGACATGAAAGGATATAATGTATCATGATCAAGTATTCACTTTTGCCCAGTGCAATAGAGAGGAAAAGAAACATTCACTGTTGAAAAGGGGTAAGGAAATAGAGATTTAAGATCAATATTTTTTCCATTCCGGTTATTTACACTTTCTTGGATTGCTCAGAGGAAAAAAAAAACCAAACCTTTTTTTGGTGCTTTAAAAAGAATGCTAATGAAAATGGGAGTGACTTTTAAGGGTTCTAGCATGGAGGGTATGCCTTTAAAAATCATCAGCTGCAATATACTTTCAAGAAAAAGGACTTATTGGTATTTTTAGAGTCAAGGCAGCTAGCTAGTACAGTAAAGACAAAGCTGGATTTGGAGTCAGGAACACCTGAGTTCACATGCAGTCTCCTATACTTACTAGCCGTGTGACCCTGGGCAAGTCACTTAACAACTCTGCCTGCCTTAGTTTCCTCATCAGTAAAATTAGGATAATAAGAATAGCACCTACCTCCCAGGGTTGTTGTGAGGATTAAATGAGATATTTGTAAAGTGCTTTGCAAATCATAGCATGTTACACAAATGCTAGCTAACATCATCAAGGAAAAATAGCTTCTTTCTTAGAAAATAAGGTTAGCACCACATTATGATGAGCCTGGAGTTATAACCTCAGTCCTAAAAAGCATTCTTTGTTGATTTATCCAGGTCATCTTCTGAGATATCTTGGACTTATCTCTGCAGTCTCCTCCTGCTTGATATACAAGCCCTTCAAAATCATGGGATCATGGATTCAAAAATGGAAGAGACCTTTCAGGTTGTCTAAGGCAAACAGCTCCTTCATTTTACAAATGAGGAAACTGAGGCTTAGGGATATGATTCTTGCTATAGTTCAGTCACATAGTAGGTGAAAGAGAGAGAGATTTAAACCCTTCTCATCTTGTGCCAAATCTGGGGCTACCCCGTTCTACCTTAAATGGGTAAAGATAAGGGAAGAAATTTGTTCTTTCTTTAAAGTAAACAATATATTATCAATTTATGAAACCTCAATGATTCTTTCCTATAATTTGGATGTGAATTAATGGAAACAGAATGTTAGCAAACTGTTCAGGTTTGGGGTGTTTTTTTGTTGTTGTTGAATGCTATTAATTAAAGGTAGTTACTTCAAAACCACGAGTTTTTTTTTTAATGGTTGTATTTTTTTTGTAAATTACCATAAAGTTCTGTGGAAGCTGAGACTCATTTCTTTGTAGGCTCTTGGCAAACTGTCACCAAAATATTTGATGTGACAGAACATGGGTGCCTTTTTGATAAACTATCTTGAAATGACCCAGGAAGAACGTATACTTTGCTTAGCATTATAGTGGGAGTGTCAATATATCTTCTTTTATTAATAAAGCATTTATTCATCACATAATCTATTCATAAATCACATCTACACATAAAAGAGGAGAACCTGGGAAATTAGTTTAAGATTGTTCCTTCCCCTTCATGTTTTCCTTTAGGTAGTAACAGTATTTCTTTTGTAGCAGAAATGTACTACAGTAACTAAAGTCTCGTACTGCTGTTTTTATTTAAATCTTCAAATTCTAGTTATGAAAATGCCTGGGCCCCAGAAGGTCCTTAATACTGTCATAGTTTAACTATTAAGACCTCAATAATTTGTGTGCTAGAAATTAATCAATAAACATTTATTAAGTGCTTCCTATATGCTCTGCCACTGTGCTAATCTTTGGGGATACATAAAGAGACAAAAGACAGTTTCTACCCTCAAGGAGCTCATGCTCTAATAGGGAAGACAAAAAACAAATCTATAGTAATAAGCTATACTACAGGATATATAGGAAATAATTAAGAGAGGGAAGGCACTGGAATTAAGACGGATTGGAAGAGACTTCCTACAAAAGATGAAATTTTAGTTGGGTTTTAAAGGAAACGATAGAAGCTAGTAGATGGAGTTGAGGAGGGAGCACGTCCAAGGCATGGACAACAGCCATAAAAAATGTTGGGAGCAAGAAAGCCAGTTTGTGATGGAGAATAAAGTATAAGAAGGCTGAAAAGGTAGGTTAGGTGAGGTTATAAATCACCAGATTCCAAAAAGAGCATTTTGTATTTGATCCTAGAAGCAATAGGGAGCCACTAGAGTTTATTGAGTAAGGAGACCTGCACTTCAGGAAAATCACTTTAGTGACTGAATGGAGGAAGGACTGAAGTCAGGAGAGGATTGAGGCAGGCAGACCCACCAGCACATTTATTGTGACAATCCAGGTAAGAGGCAACGAGGGCCTGTACCAGAGTGGTGGCAGTGTCAGAGGACAGAAGGGGGCATATTTGAGAGATGTCACAAAAATGAAATAGACTGGATATGGTGGTATGAGATAGTGAGGAGTCAAGGATGACTCCTAGGCTATGAACCATAGAGATTGGGAGTATGGTATTACTCTCAATACCAATAGGGAAGGTAGGAGATGGTGAGGGTTTGGGGAAAGATAATGAGAACAGTTTTGGACATATTGAGTTTTAGATGTCTAGTGGACTCCAGTTTGAGGTATCTGAAATACAGTTGGAGATGCAAGATTGGAGGTCAATAGAGAGGTTGGGACAGGATAGGTAGAATTGAGAATTGTCAGAATAGAAATAATAATTAAATCCATGGGAGCTGATGAGATCACCAAGTGAAGTAGTATAGAGGGAGAAGAGAAGAGGGCTCAAGAGAGAACTCTTTGGGAAACCTGGGTTTAGAGGATTCTCATCTCTGGATGAGAATCCAGGGAACGAGACTGAGGAGTGATCATATTGGTTGGAAGATAACCAAGAGAGAGTGGATTTCCAAAAACCTAGAGGGAAGAGAATATCAAGGAGAGTCTCAAGGACTGTAGAAAGGCCAAAGAGAATGAGGACAGGGAAAAAGCCATTGGACTTGGCAACTAAAAGATTATTTGGAACTGGAGAGAGCAGTTTCAGAGGAATAATTAGGTTGAAAGCCAGACTATAAAGGGTTAAAAAGAAAGTGAGAGGAGAGAAAGTAGAGACATTTATTGTAGACAGTCTTTTCAAGGAATTTAGCTACAAAGAGAAGAAGAGATATAAACAGTCAGTGGGGATGAAAGGATCAAGTAAGGATTTTTTCAGGATGGAGGAGGCATGGACATATTTGTAGGCAGTAGGAAGTGAGCTGATAGGCAGAGATTGAAAGAAGTAATAGAGTAGGGAGGGGGAAGGGGCATTCTGTTGAAGAGTGGAATGGGCTTTCTTGAACAGGGGATTGGGGTTAGCCTTGGTAATGAGTAAGGTCATCTCATCATGTGAGACAGGGGTAGAGAAGGAGATAGTGACAGAAGGCATATGAGTGTCATAAAATGGGGAAGTGGAGGAAAGAAGGAGCTCACAGTGAATGGCCTCAAATATATTCTGTAAAATATGAAGCAAAATTCTCAACTGAGAAGGTGGGGAAGAGGGGAACTGGAGAAGATTTGCAAAGAGATGAAAAGATTTGGAAGAGCCACTGGGTATATAGAAGGATTCCCTCGCAAAAGTAAGGGCCCAGCTGAAGTTGTATAACGAATCTGTAGTGGATCCAATTAGAACAGTTGTGTAATTTTCTCCATCTTCATTCAGCAGCAACATGTTAGGAGACAGGTACTGATCTCAGCATTTTAAAATATTGCAACAACTTTGGAGGTTATCTCCAGAATATGAGTCTATGATGCTTTCATTTGAGCTTATGCCCTTGTTCCCAAATATTTACATTTAAATGTCATTTTACTTCAAACTAATAATAGATTGTCCAATACTGAAAGCTGTAGTGTCAATCACAGACGCATCGTATGTGTGACGACCAACCTTGATAAACTGGACTCTTCTCAGCAACGCACAGCTATAAGACAACTCTACAAGTCTCAGGATGGAAGGAGATATCTACATTCAGAGAAAGATCTGGAAAGAACAGAGTTTAAATGAAGACTGAAGCAAGACATGCTATCGCTCTTTTCCATGTTTGGTTTTGTTTCCTCTTTCCCATTGTTCTTTTCATCGGTTACAACTCTTCTATACAACCAGACTAACCTCCAGTGTGAAAGTATTTGCAGATCCTATATTTGATTGCACGCTGCCATGGGTGGGGAGGGGGTAAAGGAGGGGAGAAAATTTGAAACTCAAGGGATTCTGGAACTGAATCTTGTAAACTAAAAGTAAACAAACAAATCAAATATCAAAAAA
>JAQQSU010016214.1:0-10991 GCA_028627135.1 Pseudochirops cupreus
GCCATGAAGTTTTTCTACTTCTATGCTAACACCTTGACTCTGCCCCCTGATCATTTTAGTTAAACAATTTTATTCCAGTGGGGAAATCTTTCCCTTATAAATGTTACAAACAAACTCTGTTGTCCCAATATCAACTCAGTTCAGAGCTCAGCCTGAGAGGGTCTGCTGCTTCCTCTCCTTTTGCCTCCTAATCAGAACTAATTGGGTAACAGAAGAAATCACATTTTGTGGAGTGAAGAGATACCTTTACTGATGGTTCTCCAGAGAAGTGGGTGTGCGTGTGTTCCCTCATGGGACAACACACACACACACACACACACACACACACACACACACACACACACACACACACACCACAGAAGCAGAACAAAGGTTATATAGGACCATTTGACTATACCCCATTTCATCCCACCCCTGTTACAATCAGTGGGCCCAGACAGGTAGCCCATATCCTCTCCAGGATTGTTACTCACATGAATGGGTCTCTTTTTCCCACTTGTATAACCCATGACCAGACAATGATCAGTTTGAATACCAACCACTTTGGTCCTGCTTTAGCCTGGGCCTCCTCTCTAAAGATAAACTCACAGATTTCTTCCCATTGTATGATCGGATAGAGTGTTCTGCTCTTTCTCCCTCACATTGAGTTAGGTCATCCTACACATCCTGTGCAGTGTCTATTGCTGATGCACCAAATGTCGCTGTAGAATATGTGGAAACCAAACTATCAGCATTTCTCATGCAAAGAAATTCCAGTTTGTTTTATTTTCAGCATTAGCTAGCAACCCTAAATGATAAGTGACCATATGGAGACCACAATTCACATGTGACTATTCTTGTGGACTCATTTTCATTTTGGAGCTTTCATGTTTAGAATAAGGAATCAGAAGCTGGAAAGAACTTAGAAATGGAACCTGAAAATTGACCATGAAACTACTCAGCACAGGATTTGGAATTTTTAAGTGCAACAAGCAGATGTAGGGGTTGGACATCACAAGCTCTATTAATATAAGCACCTTCTGGTTTCCTGAATTTACTCCACAGGAGAAGTAAGTTTATTTGATGAAATTCTGGGACTTCTGATAAGGTTAGAAATTAGGTCAGTGGCCACTGTTTGAATTAAATTGGTTAACATTTCTATTATTTTAAAATTCTGTGATTTATATTTCTCCTAAATGTGAACCTTTAAAAGCCTCTGTGGGTGTCTTTTTAGGACAAAAGTTCATCTTAAACAATTGTGATAGGGGATGAGTCAGCCTGGGAAGGAAGTTGATATCCTCTACTTAAAATCTAAGGTCATTTCCTATTTTATGAGGTTATTAATCCTAACTCTCATACTGATCCCACATATTTTTTTTCAAGGAGATTAAAAATCAGAAATCCATTTCTTCTTTTTGGGGAGGCTACAGTTATATTTGCAGATGACATAAATGATATAGAGGAATAAATGATATAAGGATTAGTATTTGTGTATATATTCACTCTGTAAAAAAAATTACATTTTCCAAGTATTTTTGTTTCACTAAATAGTGGTTTGTGGAGTATTATCAATATAACTGGGGCACTTAAGTGGTGCAATGGCTAGAGCTTAGGTTCTGTAGTCAGGAAGACCTGAGTTTAGATCTGGCCTCAGACACTTACTAGCTGTGGGATCCTGAGCAAGTGAAAAATGACCAAGGAAGAGAATCAATATAATTATTCCTAGGTGGTAATAATCAATATATTCAGTCCAGCTTGAAACTTCACATAAAAAGAAGAGAACAATCATTGAGTATTAATAGAGGTTAAAATTAAATACAACAAGTACTCATTAAATGTCTATTAAACTTTTGGAACTACCTGCAAATATCTAGATGTTATACAAAGGAAGACAAGCAAATTAAATCACCCATGCTTTTAAGGAGCTTACATTGTTCCAGTCTTATGATTTTAATTTAAACCATGGTGTATATGAACTTCTTTCTAAGACTCACCCCAGATAATAGGCATACTTTTCATTTATCAGATAAGTATGAATCAGAGTTGCTAATTTGCACATAAAAAACTTGGTGAATCACTAACTGTATTTATATTAATACCTCAAATGCAGAGAGAAATGAAGTGACATCAATTATCTAGATATTTTCCAAAGTTTTGAAGTTTTACAGACCCAATATCTTGAAAGCTGAAAATTTCCACCTACAATCAGATATTGTCTTGCGATATCTGAAATTTGTCTTCATAACTGTCTTTGTCTTTGTAACTGTCAAAAATTCATTATGATAAAGCTATCAATTAATTTTAATGAAAATAAATACTCTAGATTCTGAATAGTAAATTAAGAAGCAGGTTATTGTGAATAATTTATTTTGATGATGATATTTAAGTGATAACATGTCTTTGTTCCCATTGATCAAATAGAAATTTATCTCATTTCTCCCATGATCATATAACCTGTGAAGAAAAAAAAATTCTTGAAAAAATTTCCAAACCCATGAAAACATATATTATTATTGTGGACATGTAAATACTCTAGGAATTAACCTATTCAAACAATAGAATCCCCTTCAAGGATATTGTTAAATATACTATGTTCATCAGATCAGGGTGGAATACTGGGCACTGGAGTCAGGAAGACGTTTTCACACCCTGGTGTAGACATTTAATAGTTGTAATACTTTAGGGAAATCATTTATTTGCTCTCTACCTTTGTTTTCTCCTTTGTAAATGGAAGATACATATCAGTTAGTGTGAGGAGTAAATAATATGTAAAGTATGCAACGCTGAAAAATTTAAAGTATTATATAAATGTTAACTATGGTTGCTATTATTGTTCATTTCTCTTTGTTTCTATGACCTCTTTTTTAATAAAAAAAAAGGGTGACATTTTTTGTTTTCTAATTGACATATATTTTTTTCACTGAATCTCTATGGTGAGAGAGAATATTTTTGTTGATCACAAAACCACAAAATTTAGCTATTGGAAGAAGCTTCATCGAATACGTAGTCTAACCCAAAAACCTGAAAAGTAATCCTCCTCTACACTTCATCTCACAGGTGTTCATCTTGCTTTTCCTGGAAAGTATTCATTTTTTGGAGGAAGAAAACAACTCAAGACAGATTAAGTGAACTCTCCCAGGTCACTTCACTATACTGTTTGTTCTGTTCTGGTTCGTTCTGCATAATCAATAGCCTTCCTAAAACGTGGTGCCCCCAAAAGAATGTTACTCTAGGTAATCTCTGATTAGGATAGAATACAATTGGATTATTATCTTCTTATTCCCAGACCTTATGCCTATTCTTTTTTTCTTTGAGCAAATTATATTTTCTTTTGTTATTAATGCTTCTTAGGAGCAGCCTCTTGTTTATCTTCTCTGGTCTTTGTGATCTTGTGCATCCATCATCATATTATTCTTTGAAATTTCTTCTAATTTCTGTGTTTTCCCCTGTTGGCTTTCATTCCTCTCATATTACCTTATTTCTTTATTTTAGGATTTAGCCAACCTTGGCTTTTTTTTTCTGTTTGTTCTTTTTCTGTTTTGGCATAAACTACATTTATGTATGTGCTGAAGTCTGCTTAAAAACATTATATGGAGTCAGAGCCAAGATGGCAAAGTAAAGGCAGGGACTCATCTGAACTCTTCCAAATATTCTTCCAAAATACTTTCTAAATAATGCCTAAAAATGAATTCTGGAGTGTCAGAACCAACAAAATGATGAGATGAAACAATTTTCCAGCCCAAGGTAACTTAGAAGTTTGGTAGGAAAGGTTCATTTTGCTGAAGTGAGAGTGAAGTAGCTTATGGAGATCACAAACAAGTAATGGGGTCAAATAACCAGTCAGAAGAAGATTACAAGGGACCCTTTGCTGGCAGTAAGTGCACAACTCTGTTGCATTGCCAGTACAGGGTTCCAGGTTGCAGTACTAGGGTGAATAGAACTAGAAGAAGCAGTGACCCTGGTCATAATTCCAGGACAGAAAAAAGTGTTTGTATTTGCTCACAGACAAGAACAGAGTCTAGAGAGCAGTGATCACATCTCTCATCATACCACTTTGGAAGAATTGCAAACTTACAGCTCTGACAACAGGAGCATAAAAACCCTGAAGCTTCAGAAAATGCCCCCCCACCACCACCACCACAGGAGCAGACCTCAACTTTAACATAAAGTTAAAAGTGAAGAAATAGGGCAGAAAAAATGAGCAAACAACAGAAAATAACCTGACCATAGAAAGTTACTATGGTGACAGGGAAGATCAAAATACAAGCTCATAAAAAGACAATAATGTCAATACAGCTAAATTCAAAGCCTCAGAGAAAACTGCAGATTAGACTTAGGGTAAAAATAATTCTTAGAAGAACCCCACCAAAATTTAAAAGTCAAACAAGAGAGGCAGAAGATCAAATGGGAAAAGAAATGAGAACGATTTAACAAAATCATGGAAAAAGGATGAAAGCTTTGTAACAAGGTACAAAAAAATAATGAAAAAAACAACCCCTTAAAAAAACAGAATAGATAAAAGAGACAAAAATCCACTAAGGAGAACTCCTTAAAAAGTAGAATTGATCAAATGGGAAAAAGAGCTCCGGAAACTAAGTGAAGAAAATATTTCCTTAAAAATTAGAATAGGACAAGTGAAAACAAGTCACTCAATACAACATGAAGGAACAATAAAAGAAAATCAAAAGAATGAAAAATAGAAGTGAAGAAAATTAATATTATGTTGTATTATTTAATAATCAATATTGCTCTGTAAGCTATTTTATTTTTGTCTAAATTTTTGTCAAATTCCATCTAAGCCCAGCTCAACTGTATATCTCTCCATGTCAAAACCAAAAGCATGATTGAGAAATGTGATCTCTCTTTGCGCCTTGGACATTTGCTACCTACCCAATTTAAACTGTGAACCTTATTTCTGTCTACTTGTAAAAAGATAACCATCTTGGGCTGGACCCCTTCCCAGGGGAAGACTCTCTTGTCTTTCTCTTTCTTTGTCAGTTAGAGGTGAGTTGGTCTCCAAGAGGAAGGCTAACTGAAAGGAGGATGATCAAGGTGTTTCTGATTTTTTATCCAAATTCATTAGCAGCAGCTGAGTCACATAAAGCAGTGGTTCTCAGCCTGTGGGACATGACCCCTTTGGGGGTCGAACAACCCTTTCACAGGTGTCACAGCAGTGGCCTGAGACCATCAGAAAACACGTGTTTCTGATGGTCCTATGAACTGAGACACAGCTCCTCTATTCATCTCTAGGCAGGTCCGCCCACATGCAGATACACCCACATATGAGTATTAAAGGGTCATGGCATTAGGAAGGTTGAGAACCACCGCCATAAAGCAATTCTCATTCCTTAATCATCAGAGGGGGTGTGATCTGTCACACCTGAAGGCTGGCATATTTTTCCCAGTTGCAGTTAATCATAAGGCTTTTTTACTACGCTGACCCTATCCCTCCATCAGGTTTCAATAGATATGGTCTTTTTAATCCCTTTGAGATCACTGACTCACTTAAAGGGGTTCAAACCATTTTAATAACAGTTATAAGTGTCACTGTTAACAAAGTGCCAATAAAGGGTCCCTTGTAACCATTTTCCAAGATTTCCAAGATTTCCTCTGGTTAATGAGATAAATACCCTGTTGGGGACAATTTTGTGTGTAAAGTTGCACACTTGGTATATACATTTTGACATACCTAGACAATGTAACCTGGGTACATTCCCTGTGGACTATCCTTTGAAGAGAATTTTCTGTTTTCCCAGATGAAGATCTTTCGAAATTGGATTTGGAAGATTAGCTATAATCCCTTTGAAGGAATTTTGTAATTTTTTTTTCTCTCTAAAGAAAAATCCCCAAATTATAGGTAACCAAATTGTGTGCAATATTTTTTTATATTCTTGTATGCTTGACAACTTGATGAAGTCCTATATATCTATCCAACCAATGGCATGATGTGACACTGAAGAGGTTACCCATAAAGAGAGTTAGGGTTGCCCTGGAGACCCCAAAATACCAACACGCTGGGTCCTGCCAAAAGAATTTGACTCAAGTCTTCTCTCAGCAAAAGAAAAGTAAAGTTTATTGAAAGTTCATTAAAAGTTTGTTAAAATTTTGTCATATTGGGTAGACTCTTAAGGAGCATAGGTATCTGTGACACTTGCATTGGGTAACAGGACAGAGTAAGTCTACGACAGAATAAGTCTGTCATAGAGAAAGTCTGACTGGGAACCATAAAAATGAAGAGGGCTAGGCCAATAACAGAGGTTTGGGCCCAGCCACAATGAAAAACTTATGGCCTCTGCAAATGCCTCATCAAGTGGGAAGACTTAATCAGACTTCAAGGAGTTTTCCAGAGCCTGTACCTCAAAAATTCAAGGAGAGCTCAAGGGGGGTCCCCAAGCCTGTATCTCAAAGATTCAAGGAGAGCTCAAGGAGGCTCCCAGAGCCTGCACCTCATCAACACCACTGGCATTCTTCAAAGCCTGGTGAATGGAGGATCTCTTCTTCCTGTAGTTGGAGACTAACTAAAATATGGAGCAAATTGATTTGCATCTCATTATTGCTGTGAAATATTTTTTTTTCTATATGTATGAGTGAGTATAAAGCAATCCATTTCCCCGATCCTCATGGTCTGATCACCCTGGAGAATCTGGTAATAGCAGCATGCTCATTCTTTTTTTTGTTTTTGTTTGTTTGTATTAGTTTCAGTTTTCATCAGTGGGGATCATGAAAATGCCCCTTTAGTTCATTTAGGGAAAAAGATGCTTTCCAGGTTAAACAAACAAACAAACAAACAAACAATAACAACAACAAACAGAGGGATACTTTACCTAACAAGAAAAAGTAAAATTCAGAAGCCTGCCACTGAATCCTCACACAGTGGGTATATCTCAAGGAATTTCCTCGATCACATTTAAGATTTTTTTTAAATGAGAGATAGAATTGGCAAATATATATATATATATATATTGTACCAAAGGAAATTCCTTTAGGAAAACTCCTTTAACTGTAGGATAATGAAGAACTTCCAGCTGAGACAGGGATGACCAAAAAAAAAAAAGGTTTAGTGATAGCTAGTCTGAAACTGGAAGAAAAATCAACTGATGAATTTTTCTGACCTCAGTTTAGATCTTTTGATTATCATAAGCTGAAAGATTCAAGATCAGTCTCTAGGTGCAAGGAACTTGCAGAATTGAGGCTCCATGTGGCCCCTAGGTTCTCAAATGTGGCCCTTTGACCGAATCTAAACTTCACAGAATAAATGCTTTTATTAAGAGGATCTGTTCTGTGAAGTTCACATTTAGTCAAAGGCCTGCACTTGGTTCTTATCCGGTGAAGACCAAAAGTAGATTACCAGTATTTATGCAATGGATTAACTGACCTTTTAAATGAATTTATATCATCTGATATCATCAGATATCATATGCTTGGCTTTACACCCCCTTTGCAAAGTCATTATGACCAAGAGGCACTGTAGTTTCTAATTGGCAACATCTGTCTTTTAGTCTTTTGAATTTCTCCACTTAGATAAGTAACATTCCTAGATTTGATGACCACTTCAGAGCAGTTAGAGATCTCTTTCAAAGATGTCATTTTAAGGTTATAATTGTTTTTGGGAAAAATGCAACTGATTTTATGGTAACTCTACTCTCCATGAGAGAGAGATGAGCCCTCATAGAAGAAAGAATTTGTCTCCAGTGGAGGTATAAAACTCTAGATTACTATAGTCATTTACTCCTGTGTATTGTGTACCTAATCTATTCAACAGATCCACCACTCTCTATTTATAGCCAGTAGCAGATTGTTTTGATGACTACTTCTTTGTAATACAGGTTTTTTGTTTTTTTTTTAAGGCTAGGTGACCTAAGAGCGTTTATTAACTTCCTGACTCAGCCCAAGTCTTCAGTTAATGGCCCCAATGCCTCAGGACTTTGGTGTCATTGGTCTCTGCCATCACTTTGCCATCTACAATCTTCCAAGTGCTGGTCTTATGTAAGGAACTGCTGCTGCTGTCCAAGGCATGCACAAGATTGAAGTCCTCCCATTTCTCCGGCAGGTTCCGATTGGTGTTGATTTCTACTTCCAGTTTCACCTTAACGTTGAGCAGGACCTCTTACTCCTGGGCCTGGCGCTGCCCTTCTGTTTGCATCTGCCCCAGCTCTGCCTCTAGATGCAGCAGGGCTGTGTTGATCTGCTCCATCTAGATAGGGTAGCAGGTCTCCACCTCCCTCAGGCTGTGGTCCCAGCTGATTTTCAGGTGCCAAAGGGAATCCAGGTCAATCTCCAGGGGCCGCACTGTACATTTCAGCTGGTAAAAGTGTTTAGAGCTGCTTTCACCTCCTCAGATCTTGTGTTGATTGCCATAGTGTTCTCTTCAGTCTGCTGGGACCAATATTTATCAAGCTCTTCTCTGTTATATTGAGCCAGAATGTCTTACTGGGCTTGGATATCAGCCATGATCTTGCTTAAGCCCTGAGATTTGGAAGAGTCTATCTCCAGGGTCAGACCAGAGCCTGCAATTTGGGCTTGTGGAGAATTCACTTCCTCATCATGGTTCTTCTTCTTGAAGAGCAGCTCTTCCTTCAGGTTTTCAATCTCTGTCTACAGTTGCAGCCTGGTCACATTGGTGTCATCAGTGACCTTCTGGAGGCTGTGAATGTCATTTTCTACAGACAGTCTCATGGCCAGCTGTGCTTCATGCTTTACTCTGAAGTCATCAGCCGCCAGACAGGCATTATCAATCTGTAGGGCAATTCTGGCTTTGTCCACTGAGCTTGTATAAATCTGACTCCGCAGATCCTCAATCGTCTTGAGATAGTGTCCCCACCCTGGTCTCAGGCCCTTTCTTGTCCATATGCTCCCTGATTTTCCCTTCCTGTTTGCTATTCATGGTCTTCACACTCCGCGCCCGCGCTCCAGATAGGAGGTGAGGCGATCGTTGAGACCTGCATGGTCTCCTTCTCCCCTTGGATTTCCCCTATCCTGACCAGTCCCACCATCAGGCTCCCAGGGCCCCAACCCCCGCGGAGACTGGTGACACGGGCCATGGAGACTCGGGAGCCAGAACCTCCGGTGCCTGCATAGATGCTGGTGATGCTGCTGGCTGGCCAGACCAGATAGCTGGGAGCCTGGACTGAGCCCAGGGAGCGGTAGTTCATAAAGAATGTGATCGAGCTGGTAGTCAAACTCATGATGTTGGTAAGAGGACAGCTGGGCACAGTTGGAATACAGTTGTAACTTTGGTGTGACTAAGCCATCTGCTTTCACATCCCCCCTCCCCCAAGCCCTCCCCAGTGCTTCCCTTGATATTTTTGGCTTTTTTTTTCCTTCCAGATTAATTTTGTTACTACATTTTTCTAACTCCATAAAATATTTTTTTGGGCAGTTTTATTTGTATGGCACTGAATGAGTGAATTAACTTACACAGAATTGTCATTTTTATTATATTGGTTCAGCCAATCCATGAGCAATTAGTAATTCTTTTCAATTTTTTAGCTCTGACTTTTGTGAAAAGTGGTTCATAATTGTGTTTATATAGTTCCTTGGTTTGTCTTGGGAGGTAGTCATTCAAATATTTTATAATGTCATTATTTTATTTTATATGAATTAATTTTAGTTTTCAACATTCACTTCTATAAGATTTTGAGTACTAACATATTTTTCACCCACCCACCCTCCAGACCACACTCCCCAAGACGGCAAGCAATCTGGTATATGTTATACATGTACAATCATAATAAACTCATTTCCACATTAATCATGTTGTGAAAGAAGAACCAGAACAAAAGGGAAAAACCACAAGAAAGAAGAAGCAAAAAAAAAAAAAAGACAAAATAGTATACTTTCATCTACATTCAGACTCCATAGTTCCTTTTTTCTGCATGCAGACAGCATTTTCCATCATGAGTCTTTTGGAGTTTTCTTAGATCGTTGCAGTGCTGAGAAGAGCTATGTCTATCAAAGTCAGTCATTACTCAATATTGCTTTCACTGTGTATCATGTTCTCTTGGTCCTCCTCACTTCACTCAGCCTCAGTTCGCATAAATCTTACAAGGTTTGTCTGAAGTTTGCCTGCTTATAATTTCTTATAGCACAATAGTATTCAATTACATTCATATACCACATCTTGTTTATTCATTCTCCGATTGATGGACATCCCCTCAATTCCTTCGGCCTCCACAAAAAGAGCTGCTATAAATATTTTTGTAGGTGTGGGTCCTTTTCCTATATATATGATCTCTTTGTGATGTAGACCTCGAAGAGGTATTGCTGGGTCAAAGAGTATGCACAGTTTTATAGCCCTTTGGGCATAGTTCCAAATTGCTCTCCAGAATGATTATATCAGTTCACAACTCCACCAAAAATGCATCAGTGTTCCAAATTTCACATCTTTATTCACTGTGCCACCTAACTGCCCCACTTCTTTTTAAAATTAAAATAACCAAAATTTTATGTGTTTTTTAATAAAACTCACTTTTAGTTTTATTCATTAGTTTAACACTTTTCTTACTTTCAATTTTACTAATCTCTTTATTTTTGCAATTTCTAATTTGATATTTAATTGGGGATCTTTAATTTGTTGTGTTTCTAGCTATTTTGGTTGAATATTCAAGTCATTGAGCTTACCTTTTGCCATTTTAGTCATGTAAGCATTTAAAGTCATAAAATTCCCAGTAAGAACTGCTTTTGCTTCATTTCATAAGTTTTGGTATGTTGTCTCATTGTCATTCTCTTTGATGAAATTATTTTTGTATGATTTGTTGTTTGACCCATTCATTACTCAGACTTAGATTATTTAGTTTCCAATTAACTTTTGGTCTATCTTCCCTTATCTTGCCTTTTATTTCACATAATTTGTATTGTATCATGATATGAAAAGGATTCATTTAATATTTTTGCCTTTCTGCATTGGATTGTATATGTTCTATTCCCTGATACATGGTCAATTTTTGTGTACATATACTACTGAGAAAAAATGTATATTCCCTTTTATCCCCATTCATTTTTCTCTAGAGGTC
>JAQQSU010016215.1:0-10991 GCA_028627135.1 Pseudochirops cupreus
CTAAAAATAAATTGAAAAAATAATTATCATTATAATTTTACAGCAAAAAAAAAACAATAAAAAAAAAAACAATTGAATTCAAAAGTAACATGTTTTGCAAGTCATAGCAGTAAAACCTTCAAATACAAAGGAAAGGACATTTGAATAATACAAAACTATTCTGTACTCCCTAGAAATGGATGAAATGGAATCATGTATTCTGAAAAGTATTGGAGCTCTGGGTCACCAATCCTGCCAATCTCAGCTTAACCATACAGAACAAAAGCTGTGCTGAAGCTGTTACTTATTTTACTCTACTAAAACCCAGGCCTTCCTAGAACTATGACAATGGCCAGAGGGAACTAGAAAGGTGGGTGTGTGGCACACAGCTCTAACATTAGAAGAGGTCAGGCCTAGTCAGATCTCAAGTATCCTGACTACCATGCCTATGTAATCTACATAGAATGTGCATACATAGAGGGAATGTAGGGAAATAAATGAGCAATTTGACTAATCCTAAGTCTACCAGGAAGGACAGAACTGTAGAACCTCACTCCTGCCTCTGCATCAGTGTGGATGTGTCCCTAGTGAGCACCACATCCACTTTCTTGCCTGAAGCCTAATAAACACCTTCTTCTTTGTTTTGGAGTTCTTTTGGAGTTCTTTCAGTGAGAAGGGGTTTGCTGTTTTAAAGGTTATACCGCGTGGCTCTTCCTAAGGACCCCCAGGGAAGCAGTGGGCAGCAGAAGCTCTGGGCTCACTCCCTGACCCTACCTGGTTAATCCTGTGATCCCCACAAGTGTGTTTCTCACACTGAATAAAAAAGAAGAGATTAAAACATTTTTAGAAAGAAAAACAAGACTTAGATGATTTCTCCTCTAACATACCAAAATGACAGAAATTCAGGAGGAGCAACAGTGTGACAACAGAAAGACCAGTAAGATATTTCTTTCTAAAGAAACAAAGGAGACAGGACTAAAGGTAAAAATGCTGTTGAGATAACAGTGAAAAAGGCCCATAGGGGCATTATGGAGAGAACCTACTACTTTGGTGGGAGTGCATTTTAACATAGGAGGGTACATGAAAGGGGATGAGAGGACCATGGAGTTGGAGAGGAATGAGTGATACTCGAGGGTCACATCAAGAGTTTACAATGAGGGTAAGGTCACCTATATGATCTCAAAAAGAGAAAAGACTCTAGGAGAGGTGAGGAAGAAGGAGCAAAAAAGGGGGGAAAAGGAAGAAGAACTTAGTTTTGGAAGTAGAAAGGGGTTCCACCGAAAATGTATCTATGGGTGAAGGGAGACGTGGACCTTACCATGGATAAGGCCTAAGGGATTTGGAACCTGAAAATTCTACTTGTCCAGGAATGGGGTGAGGGAGTTGGGATTCCTAGGGGAAACTGGCACCTGGAGAAGTAGGAGAGCAGGGACACAGGGAGATTTCAGATAAATATAAAAGAAAAAAAAAGGTAAAGAGAGGAAACAGATGGCAAATGTGAGGAGAAAAACAGTGTCCTAATAAGAAGCAGGACACTTGAAATAAATGATGTTGTTCTGAGAGTGAGGCACAGAGGAAAAGGGGGATGCATGGAATAATCCCTGTGAGGAAGTGGGATAAAGTGGCTGGAGGGCAAAGCGTATGATGGATTACTTAAAAGCTTTAATTTTATGAAGAATACAAATTAAAAAGAGACCAGAAGATTATAGGAGTTATGAATCAGACAGAATGAGTGAACAGAGTAAAGAAAAAGAGAGGAGGAAGAGAGAAGAGATTAAGAAGGTTTTTTTGGAAAGGGAGCAAAAACTAAAATTTAAAAATTAATGAATAGGGAACAGCTGAAGGGGAAGGGAGCAAAGGGAATCTACATGACTGAGAGGGAAAAAGTTGGGGAAGAAATATATAACCAGATAAAAACAGGAGAAAATAAACAAAACCCTTAAGGAAAGGGGACAACAAATGAGAAGAGTGGATCAGGAGCGGGCAGAAGAAAGACAGTAAGAACAGGACGACTTCAAAAAAAATGTATTTATTTAGTTTTAGTTTACAACATTCAGTTCCACAATCCCTTGAGTTCCAAATATTCTCCCCCTTCTTTTCCCTCCTCTTCCCCCACCACAGTGGTACGAAATTCGATATAGGTTCTACAGACACCTTCACATTAAACATTAGTCAAGTTGTAAAGAACTATAACCAACAGAATGAACAATGAGAAAGAAGGAACAAAACAAAGCAAAAAAGACAGAGAGCAAGTAGTTTGCTTCAATCTGCATTGACTCTGCAATTCTTTCTCTGGATGTGGATAGTCCCTTCCATCATGAGTCTTTTGATGCTGTCTTATAACCTTGCATTGCTGAGAGGAGCCAAGTCCATCAAAGTTAGCCATCACAGATATGATGTGTCTATAATTGTGTACAATGTTCTCCAAGTTCTGCTCTCCTCACTCAGCATCAGTTTATATAAATCTCTCCAGGTTATTATGAAGTTCATCTGCTCATTTCGTATAACTCAATAGTATTCCATTACATTCATATACACAACTTGTTTAGCCATTCCCCAATTGATGGGCATCCCCTTGATTTCCAATTCTTTGCCACTACAAAAAGAGCTGCTACAAATATTTTTGTACAAACGGGTCCTCCTGTCACTTGTAGGATCTCTTTGGGATACAGGCCTAGAAAGGGTATTGCTGGGTCAAAGGGTATGCACATTTATATAGTCCTTTGGGTATAGTTCCAAATTGTTCTCCAGAATGGTTGGATCAGTTCACAACTACACCAAAAATGCATTATTATTCCAACTTTCCCACATCTTCTCCAGCATTTATCATTTTCCTGTTTTGTCATGTTAGCCAATTTGGCAGGTGAGATGTGGTGCCTCAGAGTTGTTTTGATTTGCATTTCTCTAATCAATAATGATTAGGAGCATTTTTTCCATATGCTTATAGATACCTTTAAATTCTTCCTCTGAAAGTGCTTGTTCCTATCCTTTGGCATTTACCAATTGGAGAATGACTTGTATTCTTATAGATTTGACTCAGTTCTCTGTATATTTTAGAAATGAAGCCTTTGGGGGCAGCTAGGTGGCACAGTGAATACAGCACTGGCTATGGAGAATCTGAGTTCAAATCTGGCCTCGGACATTTAACACTTACTAGCTGTGTGACCTTGGGAAAGTCACTTAACCCCAACTGCCCTGCCCCGTCCAAAAAAAGAAGTTGAAAAAAAAAAAAAGAAATGAAGCCTTTATCAGAGATACTAGTTGTAAAAATTCTTTGCCAATTTTCCGCTCCTTTACTAATCTTGGCTACACTAGCTTTGTTCGGACAAAAACTTTTCAATTTAATGTAATTAAAATTATCCATTTTGTATTTTATAATCAAAATTATCCATTTTGATTTCACAATGCTCTCTATCTCTTTTTTGTTCATAAATTCTTCCCTTCTCCATAAATCTGACAAGTAAACTATTCCTTGCTCTCCCAGACAGTTTATAGCCTTTATATCTAAATCATGAGCCCATTTAGACTTTATTTTGGTATATGTTGTAAGATATTGGTCTCTGCCCTGTTCCTGCCATATTATTTTCCAGTTTTCCCAGCAATTTTTGTCAAATAATGAGTTCTTATCCCAGAAGCTGGAGTCTCTGTATTTACCAAACAGTAGATTACTAAAATCACAGACTACTGTGTCTTGTGTACCTAATCTATTCCATTGATCTACTAGTCTATTCCCCAGCCAGTATCAAGTAGTTTTGTTGATGGCTATTTTATAGGACAGTTTAAAATCTGGTATGTCTAGGCCACCTTTCCCTAGCACTTCTTTTCATTAATTCCCTTCATATTCTGGACTTTTTGTTCTTCCAGATGAATTTAGTTACTATTTTTTCTAGTTCTATAAAATAATTTTTTGGTAGATTGATTTGTATTACACTAAACAATTAATTTATGTAAAATTGTCTTTTTTATTACATTAGCTTGACCTAGGCACGAGCAACTGATGTTTTTCCAATTATTTAGAGCTGACCTTATTTGTGTAAAAAGTGTCCTGTAATTGTGTTCATATAGCTCCTGGGTTTGTTTTGGCAGGTAGACTCCCAAATACTTTATAATGTCTACAGTAACTTTAAATGGAACTTCTCTTTCTCTTTCTTGCTGTTGGGCTTCATTAGAAATATATAGGAATGTTGAGGATTTATGTGGGTTTATTTTATATCCTGCATCTTTGCCAAATTCATTTATTATCTCAACTAGTTTTTTACTTGAATCTCTAGGATTCTCTAAGCATATCATCATATCATCTTCAAAGAGTGATAGCTTAGATTCTTCTGTGGCTAATCTAATTCCTTTGATTTCTTTTTCTTCTCTTATTGCTACAGCTAACATTTCTAGTACCAAATTGAATAACAGGGGTGATAGTGGACGTCCTTCTTTCACCCCTGATCTTTTGAGAAATACTTCTAGCTTATCCCCATTACATATAATACTTATTGATGGTTTTCGATAGATGCTACTTATTATTTTAAGGAAGACTCCATTTATTCCTATGCTTTCTAGTGTTCTTAATAGGAATGGGTGTTGTATTTTGTCAAAAGCTTTTTCTGCATCTATTGAGATAATCAGAACAGGACCACATTTTAAAATATATATTAAAGTAACCAAAGTAACATTTTACTGTATTTATAGTAGAAAAGAAGGGGAAAAATCATAACTTCAAAAAAATTTATATAGAGGGAAAAGAAAATATAAATCTAACTCATAACTTTAAATGTAAACAGATTAAACAATCCAATGAAACAAAAAAGAGTGACAGATTGGATAAGAAAGCAAAAATCTACAATATTGTTGTTTACAAGAAACATTTAAAAAACAGAGACACAAAATAAAACTGAAGGAATGAAAAAAAAATTACTACATAGCCAGTGAATCAAAAAAGCAGGAACTGCCATTATGCTATCAGATAAAGAAGCAAACATTCAAAAAATTAAAAAGGACAAACAACGAAACTATATAAAGCTAGGAGGAGCTACAGGCAACAAACCAGTATCAATAATAAACTCAGACATTCCAAAAGTCTTAGCATTCAAATTCATGGAGGAAATATCTAAGATTCAGGAAAACACAGACAGTAACAAAAAATGAGTGGAGACTCCAATATACCTCTACAGTTTTGGAAGAATCAAACAGAAAGAGAAGTAAAAGGAAAAATACAGAATTGAACAAATTTATGGGGGGAAAAACTAGAGTTAAAAGATTCATAGTATCTTCTACATGGGGCCATAAAAGAAGATACATATTTCTCTGTACCACATAGAACTTTTACAAAAATGAACCATGTACAAGTGAACAGAGATGCTGCAAACAAATGTTAAAAAAAACCCCAGCAATAATCAATATATCCTTTACAAACCATAATGCTATAAGAACAGAAAGTAGTTCAGGGGCCACAAACAAAAAATACCAAAACAAATGGGGAGTTAATAATGAAATGGGCTAAAGAACAAATCAGAGAAACAATTAGTAGCTAGGTAAAATTACAGTGATTATACAATATACCAAAATTTCTGCAAGGCAACAAAAGCAGTCCACAGGAGGGAAATCATGTCCTTACTATCATACATTAACAAAGGAGAAAAAAAAAAGATCAATGAACTGATTATTCTTTTAAAAAATAGAGAATAAACAAATAGAAAAGTCCAAAACAAACACAAAAGAGGAAATATTAAAAATTAGAGGAAAAATTGTAAACATAAAAACCATAGAAATATAACCAAAAGTAAGATCTGTTGGGTGTTTTTTTTTAATAAAATTGATAAGCCTTTAACAAATCAGATTAAAGAGAGGGAAAAAAATCAAATCAATAAAACAGCAAATGAGCAAAGTGAAACCATAGAAAAATCAGAAAAAAATAAAAATATTAGATTATATTACGCCCAGTTTTATGCTAACAAAACTGAGAACACAAAAGAAATCAAAGAATATCTTGAAAAGATATAAAATACCCAAAATATGAGAGGATCAGAGAGAAATACTAAGTAATGCAATCTCAAAAAAAGGAAATAAATCTATGTGTAAAAAAACTACCAAAGAAAAAACTGCTGGACTTGATGGATTCAGGAGAGAATTCTATCAAACTTTTAAAGTATAAGATAGTTTGCGTAAATCTTTCTGTATGCATCATATTCATAATTTTTTACAGGCAAACAATATTCCATCATATTCACATCCCATAATTAGCCTTTCTCCAGTTAATGGACATCAATTTTGTTTCCAATTCTTTGCTATCACAAAAAGTGTTGCTATAAATATTTTGGTGTATGTGGAGACTTTCTCTTTAGAAACAGCATCTTTGGAGTATAAGTCTAATAATAGAATCTTCAGTCACTTTATTTTCATTATTTTAAATTTCTTTCCTAAAATATTTATCATAATGAACAATGCCAATAAAAAAACACTAATCTGAATAATCTGCAAGGTATAAAGTAAAAACCCTCAGGGTTCATTCAATTTGCAAGTCTCATTATTAGAGAGTTTGAGCACTGCTTCACATGGTGAACAATTTGCAAACCTTTGAGAATTTTGTATCTGCAGATCATTTGACCAATCATCCATTGGGAAATAGCCTTTGATTCTATCTCTGAGTATGTTTACACATATACACATCTAAATTATTGATATATCTTGGACACCAAAGCCTTATTAGAGAAATTTGATACAAATATTTTTCCCCATTCTACCACATCTCTTTTGATCCAAGGCACATTAATTTTGTTTGTATAGAAGCTTTTCAGTGCCTTGTACTCAAATTTGTTCATTTTACCTTTTTGTAATCATCTCTACTCCTTGTTTGGGTAAGAATAAATTTACTACCCATAGCTGTGAAAGATATAATTTATTTATGGTATGACACTTAATATTAAGGTCACATATACATTAGAATATGTTGTGGAAAATGGTATAAAATGTTAGTAAAAGTCTAATTTCCACCAGATTATTTTTTATTTTTCTGAGCAGTTTTTATCAGATAAGGAGTTCTTTTCTATATAACTTGAGTTCCATTGTTCCTGAATCTCCCTTGTCTAGTCTATACCATTGGACTATTTTTTAATTAAAACCAAATGGGTATAAAAATTGCTACTTTGTACATTGAGGATTCAAAGAGCTACTTTTCTCCTCTGTACCTATCTCTCTTTATTACCTCTCTTGATGTTAGATCTTTTGTTTCCATAAATGAACTTTATTATTATTATTCTATCAAGTTCTGTAAAGTATCCCTTTGACAGTTGGTTTACCATTAAATTTAGTAGTATTGTTGTAATTCATACTGGCACAACCCAGTCAAAAAGCACTTAGTATTACTCCAACTATTTAAGGTGTTCTTTATTTCTTTAAGAAATGCTTTAAAACTGAATTTATGTTTTTAAGTACTTTTGTAAATTGATCCCCAAATATTTTGTGCATTTAAATATTTTGGAATTGCATTTCCTTTTCTAATATTGCATCTTGAATTTTGCTAGTACATAAGAATGCTGTTGATTTTTGTGAGTTTATTTTGTAATCCATAGCCTCGCTGAAGCTATTAATGGTCTCGATTAGTATCTTTGCTGATTTCCTAGTGCTTTCTAAGTGAACCATCATGTCATCAGCAAAAAAGATGATAGTTTTCTCTCTTCTTTACCTATCTTTATGTCTTTAATTCCTGTTTCTAATGTTAGCATTATTTTTAGCATTCTGGAAACCTGTCAAATAAAAGCAGAGAGAGTAGGCATCCTTCTTTTACTCATTTATTAAGACAATTTGTAATGTATTTCCATTGTATATGATAGTTGCGTTTGGTTTTAAGTAGAAAATTTTTATAATATATTTACAAGGTACTTCTATGCCCTAAACATGTAATTTTTCTACCATTTATAAACACTGATTAAATTATGACAGTGATAAGTAGAATGGTACAGTGTATAAAAGGCCAGTCTTGGATTGAGAGAAACCTAGGCTTATATTCAAGAGGTGAGTCTCACATCTATTAGCTTAGTGGCCATAAAAAAGTCACAAAGCTGCTCAGTTCCCCTGGCAACTGTCCAAGAATATAGATGGTAAAGTAAATGCCAATCTTCACTGGCAGAGAAAGTTTCCATATCATAAGTGATGAAAATTGGGAAAATCAAACTGATTCTGTTTTGTTATGTTTTGTTATGCCTAAGTCATATTTCATTTGCCTAAAAGTTAGGTTTGGAAATTTAGTTTTCCTGAAAATCATTCATTGTCTCTTGACTTAAGTTTAGAAGTTCCATTCTCCTGCTTATCACTGATCTATT
Source organism: Pseudochirops cupreus (assembly GCA_028627135.1). Lineage (NCBI taxonomy): Eukaryota > Metazoa > Chordata > Mammalia > Diprotodontia > Pseudocheiridae > Pseudochirops > Pseudochirops cupreus. Next base: position 8,292 of record JAQQSU010016215.1, read on the forward strand.
CTACCATCAAGGAAATTTGTTATCCTTGAAGGATAACAGTTGGTCTCCAGAGAGTCTGGTCTGTTATTCAAAGTGTTATGGTCCACTATCACTAAACTATCCTTGCAGGACAATGAAGATTTGTTCTTCAAATAAGGAACATTTTTTAGCAACAAAATGAGAGTAGTTGTTGCCAGTCCCTCATTTTCAATTTCCAGTCAATACTATTGTTCTTAACACCTATGATGTTAGAAGCTTTGTAACCAATGGAACAGGAAAGTTAAGAAGAAAACCGAGAAACAATTTTTATAGCCAGAGTCTCTGATAAAAGCCTAATTTCTAAAATGTATAGAGAACTGAGTCAAATTTATAAGAATACAAGTCATTTCCCAGTTGGTAAATGGTCAAAGAATATGAACAGAGAGTTTTCAGATGAAGAAATTAAAGCTATCTACAGTCATAAAAAAATTCTCTAAATCATTACTGATTAGAGAAATACAAATTAAAACAATTCTGAGGTCTCTACCACCACACACCTATCAGACTGGCTAATATGACAGAAAAGGAAAATGACAAATGTTGGAGAAGATTGGGAAAACTGGAACACTAATGCATTATGGGTAGAGTTGTAAACTGATCCAACCATTCTAAAGAACAATTTGGAACTACACCCAAAGGGCTATGGAGCTATTCATACCCTTTGATACATCAATACCACGACTAAGTCTGTATCCAAAAGACTTCATAAAAAAGGGAAATGTATCCACATGTACAAAAATATTTATATTTATATTTTGTGAGAGCCAAGAAATGGAAATTTGGGCCATGCCCATCAACTGGGGAATAGCTGAACTAGTTATGGTATATGCATGTAATAGAATACTACAGTTCTATAAGAAATTTTGGGGAATGGAGCTAAGATGGAAGAGTAAAAGCACGAACTTGGCATAAGCTCCTGCTCTAATCACTTCCAATACATGTAAAAAAAATGACTCTAAAAATTTTTAGAGCTACAGAACCCACAAAGTAACAAAGAAAAACAAATCTCCCACTGAAGACAGCCTGGCAAACTGACAGGCAGGGTCTATCACATTGAGCTAGCTAGGAGCCATGTGAAGTTCTGTGTGAGCCATGAGGTTCTGGCCCCAGGGCAGCCCCAACCAGCAGCAGCCAAAGCAAACTATAGGAGAATGAATCACCAGCAGCTGTGGCAGTTTCCAGACTTCTCAACCCATAAATGCCAAAGAGAAAGTCAGCAGGGAACTCTGTTGGAACAAGCTGAGGTAGAGCTTGCTGCAGCCCCTGCCCCCAGAGCGAGAAGTGGTAGAGGTGCAGCAGTAGCATGATTGCCACCAGAGCTCCTGGCCTATAGATCATAGGGGGACCAAGTAACCATTCAGGTAATCACTCTTGCTTCAATATGCTTGAATTTGGATCACGGTCTTGGGTGGTAGTCCTAAAGTGTGTGACCACTGAGCGAGAGCTTGTGGGGGCTATAGAGGCGGCGCCTTCCTAAAAGCTCCAGCAGCTGCAAAAACCCCACCAATTTGGGACAAAGCCCTCTCCATTCTGGAAAGTAATTGACTGGCAAGATGAGCAAGCAGAGGAAATGCAATCAGACCATAGATTCATTTTTTGAGGACAAAAAGGATCAAAGCAAGGAATGGGAAGAAAACAATGAAATCAGAAGTCCTGCATAAAAAAGCTTCCAAGAAAAATATGAACTGATCACAGGCCATGGAGGAGCTCAAGAAGGATTTTAAAAATCAGGTAAGAGAAGTGGAGGAAAAATTGGGAGGAGAAATGAGAATGATACAAGAAAATGATGAAAAGCAAGTCAACAGCCTGACTAAAGAAAATAACACCTTAAAAAACAGACTAACTCAAATGGCAAAAGATGCCCAAAAAGCCAATGAGGAGAAGAATGCCTTAAAAAGTTGAATTGGCCATATGGAAAAGAAATTTCAAAAACTCACTGAAGAGAATAACTCCTTCAAAATTAGATTGGTGCAAATGGAAGCTAATGACTTTATGAGAAATCACAATACTATAAAACAGATCCAAAAGAATGAAAAAATAGAAGGCAATGTGAAATATCTCATTGGAAAAACCACTGACCTGGAAAATAGATCCAAGAGAGATCATTTAAAAATTATTAGACCACCTGAAAACCATGATCAAAAAAAGAACCTAGACATTATCATTCGAGAAATTATCAAGCAAAACTGCCCTGATATTCTAGATTAGAACCAGAGGGCAAAATACAAAATAAAGAATTCACCAATTGCCTCTTGAAAAAGATCCCAAAAAGAAAACTCCTGGGAATATTATAGCCAAATTCCAGAGTTCCCAGGTGAAGGAGAAAATACTGCAAGCAGTCAGGAAGAAACAATTTGGGTATTGTGGAAACACAATCAGGATAACACAAGATCTACCAGCTTCTACATTAAGGGATCAGAGGGCTTAGAATATGATATTCCAGAGGTCAAAGGAGCTAGGACTAAAACCAAGAATCACTTACCCAGCAAAACTGAGTATAATGCTTCAGGGGAAAATTAGTCATTCAATGAAATAGAGGATTTTCAAGCATTCTTGATGAAAAAACCAGAGCTGAACAGAAAATTTGACTTTCTAATACAAGAAGCAGGAGAAGCATGAGAAGGTAAACAGGAAAAAGAAATCATAAGGAACTTATTAAAGCTGAACTATTTACATTCCTAC
>JAQQSU010016216.1:0-10991 GCA_028627135.1 Pseudochirops cupreus
CATTCTTCTAGGTCTTCAAGCAAAGGTGGGATGATCATTTGTCAGATCAGAGTGGGATACTTTCCAGGTTGGACTTGGACTAGATGACTGCTGATGCTAATCCTATGATTCTGTGGGCTCTCTTTTAATGCCCATTTTCTGCCAAATGATAACAGAAATCCACATTTCTATAGCACTGGGGGAGGAGGGGCTGGTAAAGCTGTAGAAAAAAAAAAGAATATATTGGCAAAATCCAAAGCTTCCAGATCAAAGAAACAACAGTCAAAACAGCTAAGAAATAAAAAAAAAAATAAAGTAACAATGAATCATAGTAAGGACCACACAACATTTAACAGCTACCACCATAAAAGAATTGAGAGCATGGAATGTAGCCTTAGACCAGGAATAACTTAACAAGAAAACTAAGAATAATATTAAAGGAGGAGAAATGGATTTTCAGTGAAATATAGAACTTAACAACATTTCTGTTGAAAAGAATTGAATTGAGAATAAGCCTTTAAATACCAGAATGAGAGTCAAGAGGAACACACACAAAAAGAGAAATACAAGTAAAGAATAGGTAGGAAAAAAAAATGAGTGAAGATTTTATATTCCAATGGAATGATACAGGAGTCTACTTAAAACCCTCATGTCATTAGAGGTCATAAAGGTGTCAAAAAAAGACTGGGGACTAATGATGGCTTTGATATGTTTCAGTTGTGTTGAAAAAAAAGAAAGACATGAGGGAAAGGAAAATCAGAAGGAAAAATGAGAGGAGGAACTTATAGTTCACATAATCAAGTGTCAAGTAAAAGTCTAAATATATGAAAAAATGCTGAGGAAGGAGAGGTATTACTTGAGTCTCATTTTTTCACTTTCTTCTTTTAAAATTAATTATATTTTTAATTTATGAAATAAAACAAGCATTTCCACAACATAGTATAATAACAAAAGATGATTGAGCTGAAACTGAAAATCTTTTATGTAACAACTTGCTATTACTTTTAAATATATATTAAATGACTCTCATTACACACACAGGCATATATATATATATATACACACATACATACATACATACATTTGCATATGTACATACGTTTGTGTGCATAATTATTCTCTACATACTTCTGTTTATCAGTTCTTTCCCTGGATGCAGATAATGACTTTTTTCATGTCTTTTGTAGTTAACACAGGTCTTTATGATAGTCAGAACGACTTATTCACTCAAAGTCTTTCTTGGAACAATATTGCTGTTACTCTATACAGTGTTCTCTTGGTTCTGCTCATTTCACTCTTTGTTGTTTGGGGCAAGTCTTTATACATTTTTCTAAGGTTGTTAATTACAGCAGAATAATATTCCATCATGAACATATACCACACCTTATTTAGCCATTCTCCAATTGACAAAGTATAAAAATATTTGAAGGAAAATCTTTTTTTTTTCTTTTTCTTTTGCGGGGGGGGAGGGTAATGGGGTTAAGCCACTTGCCCAATGTCACATGGCTAGTTTTTGTCTTAAGTGTCTGAGGCTGGTTTTGAACTCAGTTCCTCCTGACTCCAGGACTGGTGCTCTATTCACTGCACCATCTCTAGCCACCACTGAAGGAAAATCTAAATGAATTTTAGGAATAAATGAACTAAATTATAATATAGACTTCAGTGTGCCACTTTCAGATTCAAATTTATAAAACAAAAGTTAAAAAGAAGGAAGCTAAGGTTTTGAATAGAATTTTAGAAGAAAAATATATCTGATAGATTACTGGAAATTATTAAATGGGAACAGAAAGACACACACACATATACATACATACTTACATAATCTGGGCATGACCATTTTTTGGGCATCAAAATATAAAAACACATAATGAAAAAATATTAAATACATATATTACTGACAGAAATACAAACCAATCAAATGGAAAATAAGTAACTTAATCCTAAAATATTGATAAGATAAATAACAGAGGAGGAAAACTACATAACTTATTAAGGATAATCAAAACAATGTGGCAATATAGCAAAATTTTAGAGATGAAACCAAAACAGTCTTTATTTTGAAGTTTATTTATCTAAGCACTTTCAAATATAAAGGAAGAAAGGCTATATCAATGATTCAATCACTAAGAGTATTTTAGAAAACACATTTAAATATTTCTATTAAATTCTAGACTATAAATTGTGAAAATAATAAAAGCCTATGTTGAACTAATAAAGAAACTAAAAGCTGATTTTAAGGGGCCAGAGGAAAGGGAAATATGATAGACAATGCATTAGCTAATTTGACGACAAGAAAGATGAAAAGCAATATACTAGCATGAACATTGGAAGAGGAGAATTTGCAACAAATGAAGAAATAAAAGATATCATTGGAAAATGCATTTATTCAACTACATGTCAATAAAACTGACAATAAAATAAAATGGATCAAAATTCACAAATTTCTACAACATCCACGTTAATCAAAAAACAAAAGAGAAAAGCAAGCAATCAATTAGTAAACCTTTAAGCTCCTATTAGGTGTCCAGGGACTGGGCAGTTAGGTGGTACATTGGGTAGAGAGCCAGGCCTAGAATCTGGAAGTCTCGAGTTCAAATCCAGCCTCAGGCACTTACTAGCTATGTGACCTTGGGCAAATAATTTAAACATGTTTGCCTCAGTTTCCTCATCTGTAAGAGGATTTGGAGAAATAAATGGTAAGCCACTCCACTATCTTTGTAATAAAAAAAAAATCCCAAATGGGTTCATGTATGGTCAGACATAAATGGAATGACCGAACAACAATAATGTGCTGAGTGCTATGCTAAATGCTAGTATACAGAAAGATACCAAAGACAGTGCCTACCCTAAAAGAGTTTACAATGTAGTAAGGGTGATAATCTATAAACAGTTATATACAAAGTAAGCTATATAAACATACATACATACATATATATATATATATGCACACACATATATATGTATATATATTTATATGTTTATGTATATATGTATAATAAGGAAATAATTTAAGAAGGAAAGGAGCTAGGAATTAAGAGTAGTTAGGGATTGTTCTAGTAGAAGGTGAGATTTTAGTTGGAATTTAAAGAAACCAGAGTTTAATAGTTAAGCAGAGGAGGAGAGTCTTTCAAACATAGGGGATAGCCAGATAAAATGCCTGGAGCCTAGAGAAAGAATAATATACCTTGTTTGTAGGACAACCCAGAAGCCAGTGGTATTGAATTGAAGAATGCATGTCGAGGAGTACACTAGAGAGGTAGTATACTGGATAGGTAGGAGGAGGTGATGAAGGAGTGCAGTAGAATGGTGTCAGCATTAGATGAGAAAAAAGAGCTGTGTTCAAAAGATATTACAAAGGTGAAATCATCAGACCTTGGCCACAGCTTAAATTTCTCATCAGTCTGGATAACCACCAAGAAATCTCATGAGAAATTAAAAGAAGTAAATTCTATATAAGAATTGCACAAAAGATAAGGCAAAATCACCAGAACAGCTGGAAAATGGAATAGTCAGCAAAGCAAAATCCAGGTAAGATTGCTTCCCAGATACTGGCACCTCTGAGAAAATACAATAATCAGAAAGCCCCTGATTGGAAAGTATAGGGGAGTGTCAGCAGCAGCACGCTAAGTTGTACAATGGATAGAGTTCTACACCTGGAGCTAGGAAGAAGTGAGTTTAAATCCATCGTCAGATACTTTCTTGCTGGGTGACTTGGGGAAAGTCATTCAACTTTTGTCTGAGTATTAACTCAACTGTAAAATTAGGATTATAATAAACTCCTTCCCAGGATTGTGATGAGGATCAAATGAGAAGATATTTGAAAAGCATTTAGCACAGTGTCAGTATATAATAGGTGATAAATAAATATTTATTCTCTCGTCTTTCAATTCCTCGTTCAGATCTAAATATCTAAAAATTAGGATCTTCCAGATACCTACCACTCTTTCTTGAGACAATGGGGAAAATCCTGTGGATTCAACACTAAAACCGAAAGGTTCAGGAGGGTCTACTCCTAAGCAGTGGAAATCAGTACAAAGGGAACCTGAGCCATACAAAATACGTCTGACTACCTCAGCAAAAATCACATCTATTAATGTAGATGTGGATGCAGAGGCAGAGGAAGAGGCTGACATAGACATAGATATAAATCTGGACAAAGACTTAGACATAGGCATTAATATAAACATAGACATAGACAAGCAACCAGGTGGTGTAGTTTGCCGGACCATAGGCCTGGAGTCAAGAGCTGAGTTCAAATCCATCCTTAGACACTTACTAAATATCTAACACTGGGCAAGTCATCTAAACTATATTTGCACCAAATTCTCCATCTGTAAAATAGGGATTATACTAGTACCTCCCTCCAGGGTTCCTGTGAGGATACAATGAGAAAATGATTATAAATCTCAAAGTGATTTATCAAGGCTCTCTATTATGATTAGATATCAAGATAAGGACACAGGTGCCATGACAACTCATAAGGAGATTCAGAAGGCAAAGCAAATTACTCCAAATCAACACTGAGAGAGAGAGGGTCTGCCTCAGATGAAACAGCCAGAACGAATTCTTGGATCAAGCAGAGATTTAGACCAAAATTTACTAATTTAGGACAGCAGGATGAGGGAGTCCTGATATTATTAGAAATTTGTGGCTTCTCTTCCCTTATAACTCTGTTTTGAGGTTCATAGCAATGGATTCTTTCTTTCCTTTCTTTGTTAACGTACTGCTGGTGGATTCCAAGTTAGCCCTTTACCATGTTCTGTGCTAAGTAGAACAATACTCTCACAAGACTCTCCCAAATCTTCAGGGATAGGAGGATCACCCAGATTCACTAGACCAGGCTCTGTCTTTAAGGAAAATAAATATACAAAAGTCTACATAACAATTCCTGTTCTATCAGAGGAGATAAAAGGGATACTGAACCTATTGTCTGTAGTACTTTACTTTGGATTTCCAAAGAAGCCACAAGCTGTAAATATAATTAATTGCATATACTGTGCTATTTGACAACATTTCATAGGAAAACCAATAAAGTATGTGGCTGAGTGCAAAAAAAAAATATCAACAGACAGATAAGTCATTGGCTTTTTGCTAGGTTTATATTGTTGTTTCTTACATTTTGAAAGAGGGAAACAGGAAATATTGGGGTTGGGAAATGAAAAACTGCCTGCAAAGAGGCTATCTACTTGGAGGAAGGAGTGGGGAATGATATGGATTCTGTCATATTAAAAGAACCTTAGAACTTGACAAGTAGTCTACAAATAGGATTATGGTGTTCACTGAGATGGGATACTTAAATCTTAATTAAAGTTGTTATTATTATTGACTGACTCAATCTAAATCAAATGAAGTGAATATCTCAAAAATTATTATGATAACTTACTCAGGATAGAATTATGTTTTTTGGAATTCTGGTGAATTTCAGCTTTAAGCACAAGTTTTATGTATACATCAAACTTTGGCTCTTTCTAAATAGGCTGCATGAAAGCATTCAAAATATTTTAGGCCCCAGGAACACAAACTTAAGAAAGGAGATATTTTCTTTCTCAAACACGAGATTGGTTCTCTAAATTGATCAGAGAAAGGTAAGAAAATAAATGTTCATTTTAAGATAAGAGTTTACTATGTCCTGAACACTATGCTTAGTGTGCTAAGTCAAAGATAAATGACCTCCGAGAGTTTATATTCTAAAGGGGAAAGGTGATACAGAAAAAGGAACTGAAAAGTGATATTGACATTCTAAATGCCAGAAGGAAAACCTAGAGGGGAGTAAAGTTTGGTCAGCTTAGACCTCTCCCTAAATGGAGGCCTAGGGAGGAGCTCACCTATGGGAAAAAGGGTCAGCATGACAAAGAAATGTTCTAGGGTGAGGAGGCTCTAGGGACTGGAGGAATTTACTTTGTAAGATTTCAACTGAGGCATGGTGGTCAAGTCTAGGAATATCTGAATCAGAGATATGGGAGGAAAATTGTCACTGATAAAACACCCTTTGCTTTACTTGGTAGTCATGATTTTGATTCTTCCTATTAATATGCAAAACTATTGTGATATTTCTTTTTCAGAGAGTTGTACTCTGCTTGACATAGCTACAATTGTATACATACACACACATATACATATATATATATACATACATATATATATGTATATATACATGTATGTATATACACATATATATGAAGAGGTGCTGGGTGGCCTATGTAGTATATTTTGGGGTAACTTTAATTCGGTTTTGTGTTAAGTTATAAAAGCCACATTTCTTAACTGTTTCTCCCCTTCCCCCAGCTGTACTTGTCTTTCCCAGCCCCAGCCTAAAGGTATTTCCTCTCAAACCATTAACTCTTCATTCAAGGTACTACCTCCTTTTGTCCTAGCAAACAAAACCCATCCACTTGCAAATTAGGATGGGAACTTCTCACTTGACCTGAGCTCAAATCTGTGACTGCCGGCGGACCTTATGACAATTCAGGGCTCAAACCACACCCCCTGCCCCTTCCCTCCTACTGTTTGTCCCAGTGTATTATGGGTAAAACACATGTGCAGTTGATGTCAAGGGTGCATGTCCCTTTAAGTATTAGTCACGCCCTGTCTCCTCCCAGGTTCCTCCCCAACTCCACCTTTGTACACCTCATTAGCTTAATGAACCTATGGTTGACAGCTTTGTATCTTTAAATATGCCTCTCTGCCCCTTAGAACTTTGCAGACAGCCCTTGGTAGCTCTTGCCTTTTCTGGCAGGTCAAGTAAGCATTCTAGTAGGCCGTCTGCCCACTGCAGAGCATCACACTTTCAAACTTCCAAACTTTCTCTGACTCCCTCCTTGCCCCTTGCAAGCTTTCCCTAGACAGGTTTCCTCACCCTACCCCTTTGGGTCCTGTGAATCAATAAACTTTTGTAAATCTACCAAAAAACAGCTGAGCTTGTAATTCTTTTCAGACATGAACCTAGAAAGGATTTCTCATTAGAAATCCCCCCAAAACCTATCCCACAACATATTGATATAGATATGTATACATTTCTATATAGATTTTCACATTGTCACAATTTCAAATCATTTCATATGGTCTTTGAAAAATTGCAAAATATTGAATGTTATATCTGTGCACCAAATAATATTTCAAAGCTCTGATGAATTCATTATCATTTTGATGAAGATGTTACTTTCTAGGCTTAAGATTGGAATCTACCCATCTCTACCTATTCTGTGTAACTTGCCTTCATTTTTCCTGCAAATTAGCCATCTGTAGTCAATACAAATTGCTGAAGACCTTTGATTTCTTTGGAACTAACAAGCTTTACGAAGGCGCACAGTTTCTCCATTAGTTGTCCCTCATTCTCAACACATGACTATTCCTTTTTCATTTTAAATACTTTTTTTATATCATTTCTTACATCATGTCTCCTTGGTTATTTTTTAGTAATGTATCACAACCTCTTCAAGACCACAGTGTCCTTCATTATCCGTTGCTCTTTGATTTATCTTCGGTTTCACCTCTTTGGAGAGTGTAGTGTTCCTTGACTGGTAACATCAAGGAAAAAAAAAAACATTGGCATTAAAAATGCAAGTCTTCCTCTTATGAAAAATCTTTATATCATCAAAATAAATTTATAATTTACTGAAAACAACCCATATTACCTCTCTCTTATAAAAATTTAGACCTATCTCATTTTCCCTTTGCAGGTGAACTCCTAAAAACGTGAGAATTCATCTTGTCCTACTAGGTGTTTCTTTTCCCACCAACACAACAAGTATAATGTTTATTGCCAATTCATATTCACCACAAAACCTTTGCATTTGAAGGACTTTACACAGAGACACAGACTTAATTCACTTGTTATTCCATATTGCCTCTCTGGAATACCATGCAGCCTAATAGCAGAAGAATAACATTGCCATATTGAGACAAAGAATGACAAAGGAGTTCCTGAAATAAAGGAGACAATATGCTTGTTCTTATCAAGTTCTCTGGTATATGAAGGATAGAAAGAATTGTGTGAGTGAGTTACAATCTGTGAATTCAATCCCAGGCATTGCCTTTCACTGCTACTTAGTCAGATGGATTGTACAGGCCCTAGGCAAGGGTATCATTTGTCTAGTGACCTTAAGTTCTTCAGCTGGCTAAGGGAAATATTAATTCCAAGATGATAAGTCTAAAGCAGTGCTTTAAGGTCCCTGCAGAAGCTTAGGCTTTGTAGAGAGGAAGGGTGTGTTATGCTAGCAAATTTTATGGTCCACTCCTCCATACCCTCCCATTTACTATGTCAGCCTGCCCAGGATACTACTATAAATTTGGAAGAAAATATAGATTCTTGGAATAAGGAGATATGATTATAGAAAGTTGGTGCTTTTCTCTCTAACCTTCTAACTAAGCCTAGTTGTCTCCATCTGAAATGGTGGGGATCCCCACTATAGTCCTATAAGGCTAGAAGACAATACAAGTCCCTGGATAAAATAGCGCCTGTTCTATGTTTGATGTTTTTCTAGTCTATGTACTTGCATGAATGCTGAGAATTCTATTCCTTTCATGGTAAAGGCCTAGATATGAGCCTGAATTGGATTTTCCCACAAGAAACCCTGGGTAGGGGGCATAAGTCAGAAAGTATCGTGAGAGTTGCCCTCAGGTATGGACCTAGATTGTGTGTTCTCAGAGCTACAGTTCTGAAAAAAGAGTTGCATTTTAGTTATATTAAAATATATATTTGCCACTCATTTTAAAACTACCATTACCGCATTTCTCCTCCTCCTCCTATTACTAATAACTGTAATTATAACCATAGTATATAACTATAACTTATAGAATAATATTTTTTGCAATATACTTTCCTTCCAACAGTGCCTTTAGTCAGCTAATTCATACTTATTAAGCACATGCTATATGGGAGGTACCATCCTAAATATTGTGGACAATGAGAAAGGCAAAAGATAATGACCACTCTCAAGAACATCATGGTCCAATGCGGAGAAAACATACAAACAAAAAAACTAAACACACTTATATATACACACACACACATACACACACAACCATATAAGTTGTAGATAACTGTATTATGAATCTGTGTATATGTATTGTACATATATAAACACACATATACATGCATACAGATATGGGTGTGTATATATACATGCACATGCAGTAATCAACAGACACAAATTACTTTCATTAAGGGAAATCAGGGAAGGATTTTTTTAAAAACTTTTGTTTATTTTTAGTTTACATCATTCATTTCCAAGAGATTTTGATTTACAAATTTTCTCCCCGTCTTTCCCCTACCCACCACCCCAAAACAGCAATCCCACTATAATCCCCCTCCCCCAATCAGCTCTCTCCTATATCTTCCCCCATTACTACTCTGACTTTTTGGTAGGGCACAATGGATCTCCCTAGCCCAGTACCCGTATATTTCCCTCCTTCCTATTCCACAACCTACTTGTTCTACTCTCTACTTTGTCCCTGTACCTTTACAAAAGTGTGTGCTTCTAATAAACCTCCTCACCAACCTGTCCTCCCCTCCATCCTCCCCCCTCTTATCCCCTTCCCCCCTACTCACCTGTAGGCCAAGATACCCAATTTAGACTGTATGCCATTCCTCCTTCCCTAAGCCAACTTCAAAGAGAGTAAGGTTGACCCATTCCGTTTTGCTGTCCTGTTATTCCCCTCCATTGTAACAGTTATCCCTTGCCTCTTCTATATGAGAGGATTAAGCCTGGTCTGCCTCTCCCTGTCTCCTCTCATACTATTCCTCTCCCACCTCTCAATTTCACCTTTTAAAATATTATTCCATCCTATTGAATTGATCCTGTGCCTTCTGTCTATGTACACACACACACACAAACACACACACACACACACACATATATATATATGTATATATATATATATATATACACACTAACATATGTATTTCTATGCACATATATCCTCCTATATAGACACATATGTATGTATACATTTATATGTACATTGATATTCCCTTCAACAATCCTCATACTGAGAAAAGTTTCTTAGGTTATAATTACCATTTTTCCATGTTGGCATGTAAATAGTTCAACTTTGATAAGTTCCTTACGAATTCTTTTCAATGTTTACCTTCTCATGCTTCTTGTATTTGAATGTCAATTTTTCTATTCAGTTCTGGTTTTTTCTTCAAGAATTCTTGAAAGTCCTCCACCTCATTGAATGATCATATTTTCGCCTAAAACATTATACTCAGTTTTGCTGGGTAGGTGATTCATGGTTTTAATCCTAGCTCCCTTTATCTCTGGAATATCATATTCCAGGCCCTTCGATTCCTTAATGTAGAAGCTGCTCGATCCTGGGTCATCCTGATTGTGTTTCCACGGTATTCAAATTGTTTCTTCTTGGCACCTTGCAATACTTTCTCCTTGATCTGGTGACCCCAGAACCTGGCTGTAACATTTCTAGGAGAATTCTTTGGGGCATCTTTTTCAATAGGTGATTGGCGAAATCTTTCAGGTTCTATTTTGCTTGATGGTTCTAAAATATCAGGGCAATTGTCCTTGAGAAATTCTTGAAGGATGCTTTCTAGGTTCTCTTTTTGATCATAGCTTTCAGGTAGTCCAATAATTTTAAATTGTCTCTCCTGGATCTATTTTCGAGGTCAGTGGTTTTTTCAAGGACTTATTTCACATTGCCCTTCTATTTTTTCATTTGTTTGGATCTGTTTAACAGTATCTTGATTTCTCATAAAGTCATTTACTTCCATTTGCCGCATTCTAATTCTGTAGGAATTATTCTCTTCAGAAAGCTTTGAGATTCTTTTTCCAGGTGGCAAATTTGACATTTTAAGGCATTCTTCTCCTCATTGGCTTTTTGGGCCTTTTTTGCCATTTGAGTTAATCTATTTTTTAAGGTGTCATTTTCTTCAGTCAGGTTGTTGACTCTCTTTTCATGACTTTCCTTTCTTTTTTTTTATTTAAATTTTATTTTAGTTTGCATCATTCATTTCCACAAGATTTTGAGTTACATATTTTCTCCCCATGTTTCCCCTA
>JAQQSU010016217.1:0-10990 GCA_028627135.1 Pseudochirops cupreus
AACATAGAAAGCATCCTTCAAGAAATTCTCAAGGAAAATTGCCCTGATATTCTAGAACCAGAGGGCAAAATAGAACTTGAAAGAATTCACTGTTCACCTCTTGAAAAGGACCCCCAAGAGAAAACTCCTAGGGATATTATAGCCAGGTTCCAGAGTCCCCAGGTCAAGGAGAAGGTATTGCAAGCTGCCAAGAAAAAACAATTTGAATACTGTGGAAACACATTTAGGATAACCCAGGGTCTAGCACCTTCTACAATAAGGGATCAAAGGGCCTGGAATATGATATTTCAGAGATCAAGGGAGCTAGGATTAAAACCAAGAATCACCTACCCAGCAAAATTGAGTATAGTGTTTCAGGGGAAAATATGGTCATTCGATGAGGGGGAGGACTTTCAAACATTCTTGCTGAAAAAACTAGTACTGAAAAGAAAGTTTGACACTCAACAAGAAATATGAGAAGGTAAACATGGAAAAGAAATCATAGGGAACTTATCAAAGTTGAACATGCCAAAGTTTACATGCCAACATGGAAAAGTGATAATATGTAACTTATGAAACTTTTCTCAGTATGAGGATAGGTGAAGGGAATACAAAAATACATATACATACACATATGTCTATATAGGAGGGTTTATATATGCATACAAACACATACCCGAATATGTGCATATATGAATACATAGAGGGCACAAGATCAATTGAATAGGAAGGGCCAATACTCTAAAAGGTGCAATTCTGAGGTGGGAGAGGATTAGAATAAGAGGAGAAAGGGAGAGACAGAATGGGGTTAATCATCTCATAGAACAGGCAAAGTATAATTGTTACAATGGAGGGGAAGAACAGGAAGCTAAAAGGGAAAGGGTCAACCTTATTCTCATTGAACTTGGCTTAGGGAAGGAACAACATAAACTCTAAACTGGGTATCTTGCCACACAGGAGAGTAGGGGGGATGGGGATGAGAGGTGGGATGACAGAGGGGAGGGCAAGTGGGGGGAGGGTTGATGGAAGTACACACTACTATATATACATATATATATATAATTATTATTATTATTATTATTATTAACTATATCAAACTGGGAATTAAGATACACAGGCACTGTAGTAGGGAGATCCATCCTGCCCAACCAGAAAGTCAGAGGGGTGAGGGAGAAGACATAGGAGAGAGCAGATTGAGGGAGGCGTTATACAATGGGATGGCTGTTTCGAGGTGTTGGGTAGGGGAAAGATGGGGAGAAAATTTGTAACTCAAAATCTCCTGGAAATGAATGATGTAATCAAGAAAATAAATTAATTAATTAAAAAAAAAACATCTCTGAGGTACCACATCACACCTATCAGATGGACTACCATGACAAAACAGGAAAATATTAAACATTGGAGAAGATGTGGGAAAGTTAGAACACTAATTCATTGTTGGTGGAGCTGTGAATTGATCCAATTGTTGTGGTGAGTAATTTATTTTTTTTAAACAACAAAACTTTATTCGTTTATACATTAATGTTGAAGGCTGGACTAGAGCTTAAGAAGAAAAAAAAAGAAAAAAGAAAACAGTCTATGATACAGAGCCTTATACAGACAAGAGAAGAGGAAGAATGGTTATAAGGAAGGGGAACAGATAGACAAACAAAAAAACACACAAGATGAAGGAAGGCAGGCTGGACAGCCAGGGTCAGGGCTCTTGGCTAGTCATCTGCTTCATATATGTTTCCAGTAGGTACTTTTTAAAGGCTGTGGGGTTTTTCCAAATTCAGCAGCATGTATATGCAATGGGCAGTCAATGTTGGGTTCTCCCAGCAGGCTCTGAATATATAGTAGGATGGTCCTGACATCATACAGAGCTGACCACTTGTCCATGAGGAGGTCCAAACAGATATTGCCTAGGGTGTCCACATTAGGATGGTAACAAGGTGTGACAAATTTCACAGTGGGAGCATTATAGGGGTAGCCGCTGGGGAATTCCAGGGAGAGCTTGTACCTTAGGCCTTCATATACTGTCCCAGCTGCCCCATAGACGGTCCCAACCCACTTGAAGAGATTTTCTGCCTCTGGGAAGGCAGAAATTCCTTTGTCTCCAGACATCATCGGGGTCATCAATTCTTGCTGCAACCTGTTGCCCACAGACCCTCGGGCCGTGGCTGCCCCAGGCTCAGCCTCCTTACAGCAGTAGTGCTGGCTGTGGCCTGCTCATGATTCCGCAAGACCTTGGGTGACCAGAGATAAAGGAAGAGAAACTCCAGGGTGGCAACTACTCTGATGAGTAATTTAAAACTAAGCCTAAAAGGCTATAAAAATGTACATACCTTTTGACTGAACAATACCACTTCTAGGGCTGTATCCCAAAGATATCATAAAAATGGGAAAAGGAACCACATGTACAAAAATATTTACAGCAATTCTTTTTGTGGTGGTGAATAACTGGAAATCTAGTGAATGCCCATCAACTGGGGAGTGGTTTAACAAGCTGTAGTGTATGAATATAATGAAATGCTATTGTGCCATAAGAAATTGGGAACAGGCAGACTTCAGAGAAATCTGGAAAGACCTATATGAACCAATATTGACTGAGGGGAGCCGAACCAGGAGAACATTGTACACAGTAAAAGCCACAGTGTGATGACTGATTTTTATAGACTTAGCCCTTCTCAGCAATGCATAGACCTAAAACAATTCCAATGGACTCATGGAGTCAAATGCCATCCACATCCAGAGAAAGAACTAAGGAGTCAGAATGCAGAATGAAGTAGACTATTTTCTTTTTTGTTTTGTTTTTTTTGTTGTTTTTCTCTTTTTTGTGGTTTCTCCCATTTGTTATAATTCTTCTTTGCAATGTGACTAGTGTGAAAATGCATTTAATAGAGTGTATGTGTAGATCCCATATCAGATCACATGTCATCTTGGGGAGTAATGGGGGATGGAGAGGGAGAAAATTTAAAACTTATAGAAATGAATTTGAAAACTAAAAATAAATAAATTGAGGGGAAAAAAAGAAATTAAGTGTCTGCACACACTTCTCAGTGTCTCAAGAGGACTTCCCTTACATGTCTTCATGATTCTCTTTTGAAGTGTCCTACATGTGGACAGATGCTATCTAATCAAGGTGATGGCATCTGAACTTGCACTACACCCCTATTACATCGATTCAAAATTAATAGAATTCACGCATGGTGCAGGATTCTTTTTGCTCCTTCCATGTGGATTTATGCTCCTGAGGATTCCTGCTTAACCAAGACAATTCCACAATATCAGGCTGTTCCTTTAAAACTACAACATCTCAGGATTCCCTTTCTTCTCTATAAATTTCAGGAATAAACTAAAACTAACAAACTAAAGTAACATCACAGATTTAGACAAGTTCTCCTTGCCCTGTCATTAAATCACCTGACCCCATGCCTCAATAAAAAATTTTTGCTCCAAGGTTTTGTTTTGTTTTTTTCTTCCAAAGAGCTATTGTGCTTTTTTGAGTAAGACATTATAGGAAATACAGACAGATGGGCATTGCATCCATTCCTTTACAGACAACTCATCTGCATGATTTATCATGAAATATTTATTTTTCTTTTCCTTTCCCTACTAACACCATTTCTCCTTCAGTTGTTATTTACCTCCTTTACCTTGAGTTTTCTGAAATAATCATCTTTGACTTTCCTATTTATTATTCTTATAAGTTTTTGTTTTGGAAAAAAATCCTTACAAGAACAATAGTGACTTATCAAAAACATCAAAATTTCCCTGTTTTGAAGATTTGTCTTTTGTCTTTTGTTCCCTCATCATTCATTAATGACACTCTGAGACTGTGTTCTGAGTCCTTTATGCTTTTCCTCCTCTGTGTTTTATGATATACAGAACTGTGTTGTAGAACTATCAAAGTTATCATTATTTTACATTTATGTGAGATGGTATTAGAAGGTCTTTCTCATTTATTAATATTTAAATAAGCCATTCTGTGCCATGACACATTCTCTATCATTTACATTAACTGTCACAATTGCTGCTTTTGGGTTTTTGGGTGAAATAGGATGAATCTTGGTTTGTAAGATATGAGCAGATTAAAACCAAATGAATGATTTCATATTTCTCTCTGTTGTAAGGATCATTTCCAAAGATAAAATTTATATTTGTTTTAAAGAATTTAAATGTTGGAAGAAACCACTCAAGATAAACCATATCTGAATAACAATCTCCTCCATAGTATACTGAATATGTGTTCATTTAGGTCATTTTGTTTGATGATATTTAATAAAGGAGAGCCAAATAACCAAAAGATAAGCCATTTCACTTATGGCACTTATGGATAGTTTTCATTAACAGAATGTTTCTTTTTTTTTCCCTCCTCTTTCTCCCTCCCACCTTGCTTCAATGTGAAAACTGACAATCTGTAGTTTCTGTCCATTGACGCTAGTTCTGCCCTGAAGGGCCACACAGAAATCATCTAGTCCTTTTTCCACATGAAACCTCTTTAAATATCAGAAGATACACTTGCTCTAAGTCTTTTCTTCACCAGGTTAACAATTTCTATTTCTTTTAACTGATCTCAAAGCCATTTACTACACAAGCCAAGTTCCGCTATATGTCTTTTATTTTAATCAAAATATTTTTTATAACACAGCACTCAGTAAAATACTCTAGAATTAATTTGACCAGATTCTGAATAATCTAACTATCATCTCCCTTGTTCAGATATCATGTATATTTTTTAGTTTATTTTAAGAAAACTTACACTTTTAGGTGTCTCCAAATGGTTGACTCTGACAGGAATTTTCAAGTCTACTAAAACTCCATATAATTCTTAGACAAATTGTTATCTAAGGCATGCTTATGCATCTTTTTCTCATGAAGCTATTTTCTGTGCCTAAGTGTAGCTCTGTGCATTTACCTTCATTAAATTAATTTGCCAAATTAAGATAAAGGTTTTAACCTATCAAGATCTTTTAGGGTCCTAGATCTATCTTCTAACAAATTAACTATTCAAGTGAAAATTTAGTAAACAAGTAACCTATATTCTTGTCCAAGTCATAAATAAAAGTTTTTAAAAGCTTAGACCCCTATGACTCAACACTATAGATTCCCTTCCCTCTTAGCACTGACTCATTTTGAGTGACTTTTAGGTACTTCAGCTTTCACTAACATCTATCCAATATAGCTTATCTACAAGGGAAACATGAGATAGTTGACAAAGAATCTGTGAATTCAGGTACATATATATACATATATTTGGTATGTATGTGTGTAATGGTAACTGAGATTTGAAGATCTTCCATGCCCCTTGTATTGGTAAACAAACAGGTACTTAGCACCTTATTCCAGTTCATGATTATATCAAGTATTAAAGTCCAGAACTTGTGAATCCCACAGTGGGAGGAAGTTGCTGATGTAATAGGAAGGGGTGGAACAGGGAGGAGCCACATATAAGGAAAAGCCCAAGCTACAGAGCCAGAACTTTTTCTGAGAACTGAATGGGAAACTTCTTAGAGCCAGCCAGAGCTGCTGAGAACTTCTGAGAGCCAGTCAGAACTGCCAGGAATGAGAATTAGTGGGAGCTGGAACTTCTGGGAGCAAGCAGCATGGAGGCTGCAGAACTAATGATCATATACAAGAAGAGGCCCAAGCTGGAGAAACCAGAACTGAGAACTGAGAACTGAGAACTGAAATGAGAAGAGAGAAGAGGATTGAGAAGAACTGAGAAATGAGAAGAGAGAACTGAGAAGCATGGCTGTGGTGATGGTACTTTGTTTTGATGTTACTTTTTCAGATTCATCTGCTGATAGAGGATGTTGCTGTTGTTACAGAAGCCCTGGGACCTTACTGCTGGTTCAGAAGCCCTGAAAAAGGACTTTCTTTTGGTATGTTTACAGAAATCCAGGAGGAGGGTCTTACTGATGCTTTTAGAGGTCCTGGGACTACACTGATGATTTGTGTTAATTCCTCAGACTTTGTTGTTGGGTCTATGTTGATTTCACAGGCAGAAAGTGAATTGAATATAGTGCCGACAATGTGTGTGAATGTCATTGTGGATTTGTTAAGCTTTGCCTTCCCCAGGAACAGAAACTCTGAAGGACTTGAGGTAGACTAGACACTGTGAGCTTCAATGTGGAAGAGGAACTTCAAAAGGAGTTAGACAAGGAACTGAGAGCTGTCTGCCTTTGAACTCAGGTGACAGCTGGAAAGATTTGGGCAGGAGCTAGAACCACAGAAGAGGAACCATGGAAGCTGAGAGCCTGTTTCAGGTCAAGATGAAAAGACCTCTCCTTGGGTATTTAATGCAAACTGAGAAGATCATGATTTACTGGGACCTTGGGGTGGAGAACTTTGACCTTTATATTTAGATGATTGAGTTAAGGACTTCTCCAATCAAGAAGAAGGAAGACTTTTTAATTGAAGAGATTAAGACAATGTGACCTAAGTGTGAAGAACTTTGACCTTTGTACTTTGTGTCCATTAAGAAGGCAAGCCTCCTTAAGGATGATTGAATTAAGGCCTTACTAAATGATTGAGTTACTAAATAATTGTGTCTTTTGTTTAAGACTAGGTGACCACTTTGGTGAAAACTATGTGGCCACTTTAATCGTCACTTGATATGCTATAACATTTTTAATGCTCTACTTTGATTTCTGTGAATGTTTTTGTCTTAGCTTGTTACTGAATAAATAGAGAGTTCACTATACTGTGTAATCCAAACCTTGAAGCTTTTCACAGCAGCAGTCCTCTGGAAAGCTGGTCATTCTTGGCTTTACAATGTATAGATCATATGTGTTCATATAAACATTTATGTAGTGTATCTGTTTGCCTGTTTGCTAGATGAGCTCTCAGTTCCCTTTCATTTTTAAAATGTTATGTGATATGTTCTAATATTCTATGTTAAAAATCAGTTTCTACCTCATACAATCTATATTCATAGAACCCTTCCCAACTAACACTCTATCTTCAAAGATATTTTTGAGCCCTAATTCTACATTATTTTGTTTGTTGGATTGTGGATCACTTAACCTGGTAGTATGAGAGTCAATCTTCTTGTTTGCTTGACTTGAAATACAGAACAGATTTTCTTTTTCAGTAAATAGGGAAAACTTTGTCCTTGTTGGTTGTAAATTCCAGGTACTCTTTTGTAAAACTATGAAATTCAAATACTTGTATACCAGAGCATTCATCTCTTCTATAAATACAGAATAATTGGTCATCTAGAATTTCCATCAAGCAACATAGGTTGATGGAGATATTTTGCAGTGTTTCCTTTCCTGCTGCTAGTTTAGAGACCTAAGTCCCCCTCACCCTAAGATTGAAATGTGATTTTGGAAAAGAGTCAATTCAACCATTTGTAGAAGCAGAAAAAAAAAATTCCAAAGGGAAAATAAGAACATGAGCTCCATGAGAAGAAAGTCTATTTTTTTGCCTTTCATATTTAGGCCTAAGAACAGTACTTGTCATGTCTTAAGTGGTTAATAAATATGTTTTAATGTGTTGACTGATTATTTAGTAGGTTGATTAATACAGGGCAAGGAGAATTTGTGGAACTCCCTGCTGGAGTCCTACTCAATGCAGCGTTGTAAATTGCTGAGACTATATAGTTCTTTAGGGGAAGAATTCCTCACTGGTAATCCTTCTTACAATTTTTTTTGTTTCAGTTAAGATACTTTTCTCCTTTTAATAAGTTGTTAATAAAATATTACATATTCTGAAAATTAAAAAAAAAAGCTTAATTACTCCAATGAGCTAAAAACTGGAGTTTGTGAGCTTTGTAATTTGGAGAATAGTTTTGGGATGGGATGTCTTGACCACCCTATTTACCTCAAGTTCTTTCAACAACAACAATAATAAAAATAATACCAAATTTTATCTCTTAAAATATGCCATATCATTCTGAAGATACTTTAAGATACATGGTCTCATTTCAGCCTAACCAGAAATATAAACAAATATTAGAATCCCCAATTCACAGATAAGGAAAATGATGACCAAAGAGATAATATGACTTGCCCAGAGAATTATTTAGGAAGTCGGTTGTTTGGTTTTTGTCCTTCATTCTTGAAGAGAAGCAGAATGGCATTTTCTTAGAGTCAGTTTACATAGAGTTAGATTGTGCCTGATTAGACCAATATGAGCTCAGAATGTTCTCGCACAGCTTGGGCACAAATAATCCATGTAGACATTAAGGGTAAATTCTCCAAATTTGTGTATCTCATGTTTCTTTTGAGTTACTTATATTCTGATTTGCTCATAGAGCACAACACTTTCTCTGATGAGAGCACACTATGCTGGGTAGTCCTGTGCCAGTGTCTTCCATGTCACAAAATAATTTCCAAAGTTTGTCAGAGACATCTTGAGAGTGTCCCCTGTATCACTTTTTTCTGAACTCATGTGAGTGCTTGACCTGTTTGAGGTCTCCATAAAAAAGTCTTTTTGGCAAAGGTACTTTTGGCATTTAAGCAGTGTGTTCAGTCCATTGGAGTCACACTCCTTGCAGTAGAGCTTGAATGCTTAGCATTTTAGTTCAAGAAAGGACATCAGTGTCTTATCTTGCCAGATGATTTTTAGAATCTTCCTGAGATAATTCAAATAGAAGTGATTCCATTTCCTAGCATGGTGTTGGAATAATGTTCAGATTTCACAGTTGTATAACAATGAGGTTAGCACAGGAGTTCTGCAGACCTTCACTTTGGTAGGCAGTCTAACATCTCTTCTGCCACACACTTTCCTTTGGAACTTCCCTAACACTAAGCTACTTCTATCACTGTGTGTGTCAACCTCATTATAAATGTGTACAACCCAGTGAAGTATACTGCCAAGGAAAGTGAACTTATCCGCAGTATTCAAAACTTCTACATTTTCTGTAACTGATGGTTTCACACATCAGTGGTGTGGTACTGGCTGATGGAGAACCTGTGTTTTTTTGGTGTTAATTGTTGCCAAAATTAGCACAAGCAGCAAAGAACTGATCCATCCTTTGTTGTATCTGAGCTTCAGAAGCTGTATTTGAGTGTACAATCATCTGAAAACAAAAAAAATCTCACACCAGAAGCCAAGATAGTGGAGAAAAAGCAGAGACTTACTTGAACTCTCCCCCAAATCCTCGGAAATGCCTGTAAAATGACTCTCAACAAATAATACAGCTACAGAACCCACAAAATGACAGAGTGAAATACATCTCCAGCCCAAGAAAGCCTGAAAAATTGACAGTAAGTGTCTATTGCACCAAGTCAGGAGCAGAATGCAGTCTGCCAAGGGCTGCTATGACACAGATGAGAATGAAGCAGCCTTCAAAAGATTGAACCACTGTCAGCTGTGGCATTTTCCAGACTTCTTAACCCACAAGGGCCAAATACAGCATAGAAGATCCATGGGAAACCTCTGTGTGACCTGGGTGAAAAAGAAGTATGGTCTGGTGCCAACCCTGGAGCAGTAGAGATGGCAGTGGCAGCATCAGTAACAGTTGCTTCCAGAGCTCCAGGTCCACAGATGGGGGGGGGGGGGAGGAGGTGCAGGGAGGGCAGATTGAATGACTGATCAGAGGGCAATTACAAAGATCTCTTTGCTGGCATGGAGAGAGGATTCCCTTGCTTTGTTCCACTTGAATCTGGGTAGCATTACTGGGTGGCAGTCCTAGGCAGTCCCAGAGGAGTTCTGGCATGGTAGAACTTGTGGCAGCAATGGAGAGGGAATCCTCCTCACAGTTCCAAGGCAGAAAAGAGTGCTTGGGGTCACTCACAGACCATACAGCAGGCCATGAGAAGAGTAAACTTTAAGCTCTCCCTTGAACATAACATCTCGGAAGAGCTGAAAATTTACAGGTCCCTGGAAGTTTTTTTGTTGTTTGTTTTTCTGAAAATGACTTTCCAAAATCCCTCAAGCCTGGGACAGTAAAGTCAGTCCCACCCCCACGCTCCCTGGAAAAGAGTTTTGTCTTGACAAAGATTTAGAAAGTGAAGTATTTGACTAGGAAAATGAACAAACAGTATTTAAAAAAGAAAAACTTGGACTATAAAATCTTACATTGGTTACAAAGAAGATCAAAAGCTACAACCAGAAAAAGACAACAAAGTCAAAACTCCTACATCAAAAACCTCCAAGAAATATATAAATTGGTTGCAGGCCACAGAGAAGCTCAAATATCCTTTTGAAAATCAAGTAAGACAAGCAGAGGAAAAATTGGGAAGAAAAGTGAGAGTGATGCAAGAAAACCATGAAAAACAAGTCAACAGATTGCTAAAAAAAAAAAAAAAGAAGCCCCCCTCAAAACACTGAAGAAAATAGGACCTTAAAGATGGACTAACCCAAATGGCAAGAGGTCCAAAAAACCAATGAGGAGAAAAGTGCCTTAAAAAGCAGAATTGGCCAAAAGGAAAAGGAGGCTGAAGTGCACACTGAAAAAAGAATTCCTACCAAATAAGAACAGAGCAAAAGGAAGCTAATGACTTTATGAAAAAAAAATACAAATATAAATATATAATTATATAAAAGAATGGAAAGAATGAAAAAAAGAAGACAATTTAAAATATCTCTTTGGAAAATAAACACTAACCTGGAAAATAGATCCAGGAGAGATAATGTAAAAATTATTGTACTACCTAACTGAAAGCCATGATTTTAAAAAAGCACCTAGAAATCATCTTTCAAGAAATTATCAAGGAATACTGCCCTGATATTCTAGACTGAGGGGAGGGGGGGATAGAAATCTAAAGAATCCTTCAATTGCCTCTTGAAAGAAACCCCAAAAGGAAAACTCCAAGGAATTTACCCTAATCTCTCTCTCCCTTTCTCCTTCTCCCAATAAATTCCTCTCTGACCTATTAATTTTATTTTTTAGATATCATCCCTTCATATTCAGCTCATTCTGTGATCTCTGTTTATGTATACATGGACATACAAATGCCCACATTCACACATATATTTATATATATATATATATATATATATATATATATATATATATATATATATATATGTATATATACATATATATGTGTGTGTGTGGATAGATAGATAGATACATACA
>JAQQSU010016218.1:0-10990 GCA_028627135.1 Pseudochirops cupreus
TTGTTCTTCCAAATGAATTTTGTCACTATTTTTTCTAGTTCTATAAGGTAATTTTTTGGTAGATTGATTGGTATGGCACTAAATATGTAATTTAATTTAGGTAAAAATTGTCATTTTTGTTATATTAGCTCGACCCAGCCATGAGCAATTGATGTTTTTCCAGTTAGTTAGATCTGATTTTATTTGTGTGAAAAGTGTTTTGTAGTTGTGTTCATAAAGGTACTGGGTTTATTTTGGCAGGTAGATTCCCAAATATTTCATAATGTCTACAGTAACTTTAAATGGGGTTTCTCTTACTATCTCTTGCTAATGGACTTCATTAGAAATATATAGGAATGCTGAGGATTTGTGTACCTCCACATAATCTTAACATATTGACATTAGTTCTGTCTTCTGGGCCTAAGCATATCAAAAATAATCTCTTTTCCCATAAAACTCTTCAAATATTTAAAGATGATAAGGGGCCAGGAGGAAGAGAGAGGTGACATATCCCATGATGCTTAAAAAGATCCTTATCTGTCATGGTTTTGAATCTCATCATCTTGGTTGTATTCCTTTAGCTTGTTGACTCCCTCCTCTTCCCAAAATAAACAAAGTATTCCAGATGTAGTCTGACCAGGGCAGGGCATACCAGGAGAGGAGGGAATATCCTTTTGGGAATTGTCATGAGCATAAGCTAATATCATCTTGTGTCCCATAGTGCCTTACATCTACATAATAGTATGTATAATCAGGATATCCAATCTGATAAACTTTAAGCTCCTGTCATGTGCCAGACACTGTGCTGAGCACCAGAGACAGGGTTAATAAAAAGAAAGATAGTCCCTGTCCTCAAGGTGCTCGCAGTCTAATGGTGGGATATAGGCAGGAAATTGGGGAGTTGGTGGGGACAGCAGAGGGTAACCACTGTGGGACATCTTGTTCTCTGGTCTCGAAACCAGGCAGAGCAGCAGATGCAGAGTAGATAGGGCGTTGGATTTGGAGCCAAAAATTCCAGCTCAGCTTGTGACTGAGAAAGTCTCTGAATTTATGGCCTCATCTTCAAAATGGGAATAATTGACTTACCTACCTCGCAGGGCTGCTGAGAGGACCCAATGAGATATGACACATAGAGCACTTTGTCAGCCCTGTATCCAGTTCTAAACAAATGTAAACTATTTATAATTGGTTTTCTAAAATTTTCTTCTAGTAGAGATAATTTTCAAATAAGTGTTCTTATGTGGAATAGAATTGGACATCAGGAAAGAATTAATGTGGCACCTGTGGCAGGTGCTGTTGACACAGCCCTGTGATTCATTCCCATGATGGCCATTTTCTTCACTGTATCTCAGAGCAGTACAGACTTTGTATGTATTGTTTGTGCACAACTCAGACAACCTGTAATGTGGACTGGCTTCATGTACTCTTGCACTTCTGGTCACAGAACACATGGCCTGCCCTGGTGCAGGCTCTCATCTCCTCAGGCTTGACTCCTTGCAGTAACCTGCCAGTTGTCTCTCCCTCCTCCGGTCCATCTTCCCCTCAGCTGTCAAAGGGACCAGACAAGAGATGCCTTCTCTCAGCTGGGCACTTTCTCTGATGCTCCCTGTGCTTGGCATGTTCTCTTTCCTCTTCCTCCGGCTTCATTTAAGCAACCCAGCTAAGCATCTTCCACTTACAGAAAACCTTTACCAGTGCCCCTTAATTCTACTGATAATGGATCATTTCAGGTTTATCACTTTTATATTGATTGTTCTTACATAGTTGTTTGTTTGTTGTCTCTTCCATTAGACTATGAACTTCTTCAGAGAAGACTGGCCTTTTAACTTACTTTATATACCCAGAACGTTTGTTTACTTTTTAACGACAACATAATATTCAGTAGGCTGTGCCTTCCTTCTCTGATTTTCCTGGTCTTATTAACTAATATTCCTTCTTTTTTCTCCCCACAGGGCCTATCCCCCTTCCCCCCAAAGGACCTACTTTTATTGATTATTCTCATTGTATGGTCATTAACATATTTGAACATAGTCGTCCCCGTAACATTAGCTATTCTTTCTCCTCAGGTTCAGCTGTAGATCCTATCATCTTTGTTTATGTGGTTGAATGATATATATTCAGGTCCTTTATTGTCCCCTCATGGTCTCATGGAGTTGGGACAGTTGTGCTTTTCAACTGTGGGGCCACATTTCTTGTGATTGGTGATGGGCATTATAAAAGAAGGCTTTGGGGTCGTATGTCTCCTTTGAGAAGGTATATTTGACAAGAGTTGGCAACTGATTAGGTATAGGGATTAAAGGGAAAAGAGAGCCAAGCCTGGCTCTTAAATTATGTTACTGAGTGATTGAAAGAGCTTTATTCAGAAGAAAAAATGCAGTTCAAATGAGGAATTTAAGGGTAAAGATAAGAGTTCCAAATGATTTTTAGGTGAACATATTCACATAAAATATATTGGTTGAATTCAGTGGTTTGTTAAAGGCACAGATAAAAATGTTTTGTATGTCATCTATAATATAAGCTAGGGAAGGAAATAACAAATTACTCCAGTATCTTTGCCAAGAAAACCCCAAATGGAGTCATGAAGAGTTGGTATGATTGAACAACAACAAATGGTATAGACCCTATAGATTGCAGAGTGATACATTGCACCTTTGTTTTGATGTTCCCTTGAAGGAATGTAAGATAATGAGTTAATGATTTAGAGGGTGATAGCTTTTTCATTCATGGATCAGACACTCTTGGTTAAAATGAAGGTAAAAATTGAATGATAATCAAATAAATTGGGTCTGTCTAGACAACCACATGGCCAATTTAGAGCAAAATTAACTTGTTAATTTTGACTGGATTTCACTGGGAGCATGATGGTACCCTTAAATGTAATAGGCAAGTTTGGAAGAAAGGTACATTAAGAGGAAAGATAATGAGTTCTGTTTTGGACATTTTGAGTTTGAAATACACATGGAACATCCAGTTCAAAATGTCCAGTAGGCAATTGATTATGTGGGATTGGAATCAGGTGATAGATTAAGGCTAGATATTAATCCATGGAAACTGATGAGGTTACCAAATAAGAGTATATATAAAGAGAAGAAAGAAGTTGCTGCATTGACCAGTGCTGATCTAATAAAGAATACTGAGAAAGGGGGGAGATGAACATGGATACAGTACGGTGAATTAGTTGCTGTTATCTCCATTTTACAGCTGAGGAAATTGAGGCAAACAGGTTAAGTGACTTGCAACATGGGTAGCATCTGATACCAGATTTAGACATGTCTCCCTGTACAGGTCTTCCTGATTCCAGAGCAGCACTCTATCCACTGCACCAGTTAGTTGCCTAGGAAAAAAATATTCATACAGGTAGGAGTAGATCCCAAGAGACTATAGTGTTATAAAAATCCAGACTGGAGAAATTATCCAGGAGAAAGTATTCAGATAATTGTAGCTGTGTCAAATGCTGGAGAAAGGTAAAAAAAAAAAAATGAGATTTAAGAAATAAGCTATTAGATTTATCACCCTGAAGAGAGTCATTTCAATTGAATGACAAGGTCAGAAAGCCAGATTACAAAGGGTTTCACCAGAAAAGAGGGGAGGGATAATGGACAAACACAGGTAGCTTTTTCAAGAAAGTTAGCTAAGAAAAGGAGGAAAGAAGATAGGACACTAGCCAGTAGAGCTAGTAGCATCTAATTAAGGTGGGTTTTGTTTATTTCCCTAAATATAAGGTAGAGACTTTGGGCATGTTTTAGGCATCAGGGAAGAAACCAAGGGATATGGAGAGAATAAAGGTTAGAAAAGAAGGGATGAGATGGAATCAATGATACTTATTAAATTGGACTTGGTGAGGAGAAGGCCTACCCCTTCATCAAAGAATGGGGTAAGAAGGTGATAGTGGAAGATGAAGAGTGACTGGGATGGAGGAAAGAGTAATGAAATGAAGGTACTTGGCATGAGGGCATGGATTTGAAGTCCTGAAGTCAGGAGCAGGCCAGGGAAGGTAATGCAAGCTGTCCTGGGCCTCTCCAAAAGATGAAGGCATCAGAAGGACCTCACCAATGGGAGAATGGGACTGGTCTGGTAATGTTCCAGGGTGAGAAGGCTGTAGGAATAGTTAGATACCCCAGGATAAGCAGGCCCCTGCTACTGAGGAAAGTACCAGGATGAGACATGGTTTTGAAATCTTGGAAGAAGCCAACAAAGGGGCCAGAGCTGGAGGACTTTGGGAGACAGAGCCATGTGTGTATGCACTATACTAGATTATATACTAATACAAGCTAATTGGATTTAACTTAGAAGGGCACCATTGCCAACCCGACACAGTTTCATTGGACTATATGAAGGATGTAAAAAACAGGTTTTTCAGGGCTTCAAAGAGAAAGCAAATAGTAATGCAATGGAAGCAGCAAATTTGGGTCACTCATTTGTCAAGTATAGGCTTAAAAGATGATAGAGAAATATGATCCTGGTTGAAAAGAGAAGCAACGATCAAGTGAGAGAGTCTAGATTAAATCTGTCTTCTTCCATTCAGAAAGAAAGAAAATTCAACATCTTCCTTTTATAGTATTTTTCCCATTACATGTAAAGACAATTTTTAATGTTCATTTTTTAAAAACAATTGAGTTCTAGTTTATCTCCCTTCTTCCCTCACTACCCCCTTCCTAATACAGTAAGCAATTTAGTATAGGATACATAATTATGTGTATGTATATATATATATATATATATATATGCAATCATGTAAAACATATTTCCATATTAATCATGTTGTAAAAGAGGAAACAAACCAAAAGTAAAAAAACACAAAAAAAAATAAAGTGAAAATAGTATGCTTCAATCTACATTCAGACCCCATCAGTTCTTTTTCTGGATATGGATGGCATTTTCCATCATGAGTCCTTTGGAACTGTCCTAGATCATTGTATTTCTAAGAAGATCTAAGTTGATCATTTCACATTGCTTCTATTGTATATGATGTTCTAATTCTCTTCACTTCACTATGTATCAGTTCATACAAGTCTTTCTAGGTTTTTCTGAAGTCATCCTATTCATCATTTCTTATAGCACAGTATCCCATTACATTCATATACCACAACTCAATTTCCAATGTCCAATTTTTTGCCACCACAAAAAGAGGTGCTATAAATATTTTTGTACAAGCAGGTACTTTCTCCTTTTTTTGATCTTTTTGGGATATAGACCTAGTAATGATATTGCTGGATCAAAGGGTGTGGACAGTTTTATAACCCTTTGGGCATAGTGCCATAATTGCTCTCTAGAATTGTTAATCCAACATCCCTTCAGGTACACGTACAAGCCAAGGTGACCCTGAACTTTAATGAGTGTCTTTGTATTTTCTAGTACCCACAATTTTGTAAGATACTTATGCACTATGGTAAATAAAGCACAAATACTTTTCTCTTACTTATCTCATAATCAAGAGGGAGTGTTGCATAGTGTGGATATCGAGCCAGCATCAGAGTGAAGAAGACCTTAAAGATCAAGTTTTTCCTCTGACACATATTGACTGTGTGACCCCAGGGAAGTCTTTTCTTTGTAATCCTCTCTGACTATAAATTGTAGGAAAGGTGCCTACCTGAAGTGTGAGGAGGAATTTCCTTACTTAGTTGTTCTCTCTACCAGTGAAATTTCAGTTCTTGTCCCTCTGTCTCAGAATTGTAGTACTAGAAGTAGCATCAATTCAGAAATAATTGTCATACAGTTGTTTGGTTAGCACCAAAGTAAAGACATCCTTTCCATAAACAAAAAAACCCCTTGAAAGCCATGGCTGTCTGATTTTTGTCTTTGTATCCCTACCACTTAACAGAATGTCTTGTATATACTGAGTTCCTAAATGTTTAATTATAGAAATGACAAAGTTTAGATAAGACATTTTAGCAACTTACAGTCTGATAGATAACATGCACACAAATACTTAAGATATTGAATAATAAAACAAGTTATATTGACCCCACCAACATACTATTGATAGTGAAGCAATTTGGAATTAGGCTGAGAAAAAGTGACTAACATCTTATACCATTTGAATCCAGAAATCCACTGCTAAATATAAAATCCAAGGAGACCAAAGGCAGAAGTCCCATAAACTTTAAAATATTCATAGCATCACTTTTTCTGGTACCTAAGAACTAGAAATTGAAAAATGACTAAATGAATTGTGACACATGGAATGTAATGGAATATTACTGTTTCATAAGAAATGATGAATATGGAGAATTCAGAGAAGTGGAGACTTATTATTGATGTATAGTGAAGTAAGCAAAACAAGGAAAATAACATAGATAATGACTACAAGAATGTAAATGAAAAGAATAAGAAACCAAAGGTGAACACTGTGTAAGTAACATGACCGAGCTTCAAGCCAGACAAGAGTTGAGAAAATGCTCCTCCCCTTCCTTTGCAAAAGAGGAAGAATTTGGGCGTGGAATATTATATGTATTATAGCCTTGGTTGGTATATTAACCTGGTTTTACTAAACTGCTCTTTTGAAATCATTGTTTTAAGAATTGGCACACTTATTTTAGGGAATCGGGGGAAAGAAATATATTTGGAAATTGAGGTGATGTGGAGTTGAGTATGAAAATAATATATTTTCTTAAAGATGTTATATTATCCAACCCAAAATTGGACTTCCCTAAACATATTTCTAATTTTAAGAACCTCAAAGGAAGGATGCTTTGAAACATTCCTCAGTAATCCATTGTATTGTCTACCATCACTTCATTTTTTCTAACTGGAAGCCTTCCTGTTGTAACTGAAGGTTTAAACATCTCCTGATCCGTTTCCTGTGGATGATAATAAAGAAGATCGTTTATAAAATACCCTGTTGTTTGAGATCACAAATTATTTCTCATGCTTCATTCATAGGTGGAAGGTCTCAGTAGTTAAAGGGAGAGGCTTGTTAAGATTATGAGGCAATAAATTGTTGTGAATGTATGATTTGCATGTCAGCATCTGAGTGCCTTTAAGTATCTTGCCTTGCCAACAGGCTTGATAAGGACAACTGGCATAGCCTAACAGGATGTTATCCCAGAAAGCCTAGGAATAATAGCCGTTTACAACTAGAAGTGACCTTAGAGATAATATGCCATAATGTTCTCATTCTGAGATTAAGGAATCTGGTGCCCAGTTCACTTAGATTTAGGCTGTTTTAAGATCAAGCTGGATAGCAGTAGAGCTGAGGCTGGAGCCCAGATCTTCTGCTACATCTTCAGTGAATTTTCCTCTTTGATTGCTTTTCAAAGCAAATTTAAACTCCATGCAATTCTCATGTACCCCCTTATGTGCATCCCATAGCTAATCCACTGGACTTTACCAATGTGTCGAGCTTACAAAGCCAGTATTAGCTCTTAAAGAAATATTCTAAAAATAAAGATGAACAACAGCAAAAATTTCTAACAGTGCCAAAGAGTAAATGCCTGCAGTTGCTTACTGGCGTGCCAGCATTTGGCCCATCTTGAAAGGACCAACACAATAATGTCCTAAGTTCAATAAACTATTATCTCCTGAACAGTGTTCCCCTCTTATCATGAATATGGGTTGGTTCAGACAGTACTTACTGTAAACAGGACCCAAGAAGCTTTGGGACACTTCCAAGGACATTGTGTTCTGCTTAGAACAACAATTCTTGTTGCTTTACAGGGCCGTTTTTCTCTTGAGATGGGAGTACTGGCCACAGGGGAAGTACTTGGGATCTCAAAAGCCTGGGACTTGGGGAGTTATGTGCTTATTCCTCAGGTGTCTGACTCACTGATGCTTAATTCACCAAAATCTCTTCTTCATGAGAAATGTGTGATGATCAAGAAGTCTTTGAAATCCTGATCATATTATCACATCTGGAAGCACTACAGATTCCAGAGAATGCAACCAATCAGTACTTACAGCTTTTCTTAGCAAACTGTATTTTTCTGCTTCTGCTTTTCCTCTGTCCTCCGTATAATTTTCCCTTCTACAAAAAAATTGAAATTGTTAGAGGCCTAGGCTTTTCCATTTAACAGGGAGAGGCCTACCTGCAAGAAGGTATGCTTTAACCTGGGGTTTGAAGGAAGCCAAGGAAACTAAGAGATGGGAAGTGAGGACAGTATATGAAAAGATGCAGATTTAGGAGGTAGATCAACTTGGCTGAATCATGGAGTATGTGGAAGAGAATAAAGTGTAAGGATTCTGTAAAGTTAGGAAGGGGCCAGGACTTTATATTTAGTCTTGGAGGTAATTAGGAGCCACTGCGTGGTCAGACCTGTGCTTCAGTGGTTAGCTGAGTGGAGAATGGATTGGAATGGAGAGAGCCCTGGGGCATATATGGAGACCACTTAGGCAACTCTCAGGCAGGCAGGATGCACTGAGAGAGAAATTACTCTGCAGCAGGTCTCTGAAGGTTAAGGAAGAAGAATCTTGGGGATGTGTGGAAATGTATGCATATTTTCATATTCTCCTGCTTTACTCCCTGTTCTGGTAAAGCAGTTGGATGTGATGGATAGAATTCTGAACTTGGAGTCAAGAAGATCTAGATCTGAATTATGCCTCTGGCACTTAATAGCTATGGGACCTCTGGCACGTTAATTAACCTTTTGTTTTAATTTCTTCATTTACAGAATGGAAATAGTAGTGGCCCTGTTTTATATGGCTGTTGTGAGGATGAAGGGTGATCGTATATGTAAAACACTGCAAGCCTTAACACTTTATGTGAATGTTAGTTATTGTCAGCACTTCCTCGTTTCCTCTTTGACCTGTGTCTCTCCACCAAAACTTGGGGAAACTGGCAAGGCTATCAGAACACCTCTTTACGTTTGCAACTATTTAATATGACAGTTTTTACTCATTTGTTTAAAAAGTTAAATGTCAAAATATTTTTCCCGTGGTCCTTGAAGTGATTTATCTATATTCTCTAAAGTTGCTGCACTTTCTTTTCATGTTTCCACTTGTAGAATAGCTGTTCATCTCTTTACATACTTAGTCACATACATCTTGACTCTTCTACTTGTTTTCCAGAATGCAGATTCTTTGATCTTCAGGGTGGTATGCAAAGTACAGTTATTCAGTATGACTAGGGAATTTTAACTTAGGGATATGGGGAAAAATTTGTTTAATTTTATCTAAAAGATTTTAAATGTGCCCAGACGTATGCCCTATGTATGGCAAATTGAAAAGAATCAAATGAAACCATATTATAGTTCTGCAAAACATATGCTTGTTTTTCATTGAGTTATTTTTTTTCAAAAACACTTGTGTTTTTGTGAGAAAATGTGAGGTAAGTGCTGGTTAAGACAAGAACTGTAACAAGAACTAGCTTTTCACAGAGCTACCATTGAAATTCTTTAACCAAATATAGCCTTTTAAGTGTCTCTTTTCCCCCTACTGTGATTGCGTTTTCTAAATAGATTCTCCATCATTGTCTTTTCAGAGTACATGGAGTATTTTGTGGGGTCATCTTTTGAAATAGTCCAGATATATGCTCTAATGTTCTTCTAAGTCTCCTTTTATTTTTTAAAAACACAGGCGTTGTTTGCTAAAGATTTACAAATATTATACTGAAGTCTCTGTTTATTTAATAGTTTCATTCTCTCATAATAGAATTGACTTATCCAGTTGTTTATAATTTTTTAAAATATTTTTCTTCTATAGTAACTATAAATGAAAACAGAAATTCACATATATTTGTGATCATGAATTCTGTTAGCTGTTTGCTTTTAAATGTGATTACTAATTTTAACAAAACTATAACAAAAATGTTCTGTTTACATCTTTGTCTCCTTACTCTTTTTCTTTTTCTTCTTTTTTTTGGGGGGAGAGGAACAGAGGGTGTTGATAGCTTTTGTTGCTAATCATCTTTACGTGTTATTTTACTTATTTCCTCATCATATATTGTTCCATATAAAATCTTCTATAGTGGTTGGCATCTTTGATGTTTGCCATTTTTCACTGCATAATATTTTATTATATTCATACCATGATTTGTCCAGGAAGACCTTGGCTATCTCAGTCATTAGACAGTGGCTTACAATTACAAATAATTATGTTATGAATAATTTGTATAGTTTTTTTTCTTTCAGTAATGTTACAGTTGTGTAGTAAGACCTTTTTCTCAATAACCCCACCAATATTGAATTCATTGTTTCTAACTCTCTTTGACAACTAATGTGTATGAGGTGATAACTCACAGATATTTGTGCTTTTATTTCTCCAGTTATCAGAGTACAGGTGAAATTCTTTAATTCTTTCACATAATATGCGATTCTCCAGTTATTAGAGAATTCAAACACTTTTTCAGGTTATTTTTTTCAAGATTTTTAGAATCAGAGAGCTCGGGTTCAAATCCCAACACTGCCATTAACTGTGTGACCTTGGTCAAGTTATGTCACTTCTTTGGGACTAATCTGAAGAAAATGAGGAGATTGCACCTGATTACCTCTATGGTACTTTAAGGCTCTAATCTGGTTATTCTGTGTATTTATTCATGTATTTATTTATATCTCACCCATTTTCCTTTGGAAAGTAGATCCTCCTTTTAATTCCTTAATTTGTTTTATTATAGATATCAGATTTTTATCAGAAATATTAATAGTAAACATTTTCCTTAGTACGTTTCTTTCCTTTCTAATGTGTTGCTTTCTGTTGTACAAAACTATTTTTAGCTATTCTAATACATCTATTTTTGTCTCCAATATTATCTTTAATTCATTGAAAAGAAAAGAATTTTTCAGCTCTCTCAAGATGAATTAGATGTATTACAATTTTTATTAGTTTTTATTATTTGGTCATTGATATGTTTGATTTATTTATTGAATATTATTTGAAATATGGACTTATTCTTATTTTTCTATTACATAATTCTCGCAATAACAATTATTGACTGTCTTCCCCAAAGCTGTTAATCTTCAGTTTATGAACTACTAATCTATTACATGGCTTTGGTTCTAATTGTGAATTTTTTCTTCTGTTCCATTTATCTATTTTCTATGTTTTATCTACATATTTTAATAAGTTAATGTCTTCTCTA
>JAQQSU010016219.1:0-10990 GCA_028627135.1 Pseudochirops cupreus
GGGAGAAAATATGTAACTCAAAAAAAATTTTAATAAAATAAATTTATTATTAAAAAAAAAGAAACATAAATACCAAATTTATCTGGGAGGGGTAAAACTTGAATATATTAATCTAATACTGTAAAAAATGAATATTCAGAGGATAGTTGGAGTGATTGAAAGGGATCTATGGATGAAAACATAAGGTACCTAGGAATAAAGTACTTTTTGCATGAGAACATGTTTTGCATGAGGAAGATAGATAGCATAATCCAGAGGAAATACCACTAAGTAAAGTATCAGAGAAACTCCTTTCAAATTCTAACTCATTTCTCCTCTCTCAGTCTCTCTGAGTTTCAGGTTTGTTATCTGCAAACTCAAGAAGTCAGAGCACATGGGTCCCTTCCAATTCCAAGTGCTGGGATCCTAGGGTTATATCACATACTTCTTAGATCTGTTATGCTACAGAGATTGAACTTTCACATACCAAGGGCATTTCCTACTATATGTTCTCATGATAATAGTGATAAATACAAATAAATACAAGTGATAGAGAAGAAACAAATACGCTTTTTAATTTGGTTTCTGGCATTTGATCCATATTTAAAAAATACAACTTTTAAGTTAATGTCCATAGCCAACTTCTTGAGGGTCAAAAAGCCCCCGAGTACAATGTTAATGATACTTTTCACAAGATAATAAAAACAAGATTGTAGCACGGTGTAATAAAGTACTGGACTGAAAGTCAAAAGACTTGATCTTTAATTTGTGGTTCTTTTACTGAGTACTAAAATATCTTAGACTAGTCACTTCCCTTTCCAGGGAACTAATCTCTATGAAGACAGGAGTTTTGACCATATGATCTCTAAGGCCTCTTTCAATTTGAACATTCTATTTTATTGCAATTTTATATTGTTAAGGACACAGGCTTTTTTCTTTTCCCCTTTTTTGATAAAGGGCAGATCTTATGTCTTTCACAACCAATCTCATTTTAAAAAATTAATACAAAAAGATAAAGTCCTATGACCTCAGGCCATTTCCTTTGAAAGAGATAAGTTGAAATTAGATTCATAGAATATTAGAGCTGGAGGAAACCTCAGAAAACATCTAATTCACTCCCTGAATTTGCAAATGAGAAAACTGAATTTTGAAGATAGTAAGTGACAAGCTTGAGGTCACATAGCTATCCAGTTAATGATAGAGCTAGTCAAACCCATCTCATTTTTCTGTTCCACTGAAACAAAATTTACTATAAATAAAGAGGGGAGAAAGGCTCTGTTTCTATTTCCTTCGATAGATCATTGTTTTGGAGAAGCATGTATTTGATTGATCAAAATGATATTTGATTTTTGAAATAACTCTTTGGTATAAGATTTGCATTACATATTTTTTTGTTTTGCATAAATTACAGAATTTTTAAAGTTAGAAGGGACCAGCATCATGTAGTAATATAGAGTCAGTCCACCTGAATTCACATCTCTGTTCTTAAAGCTGTGTCATTTCCCTTCTCTGGACCTCTTGATCTCTAAAATGACTGAATTATATGACCATTAAGGTTTCTTCCAGCTTACAAATCAATTAATCTAATTCCCATATTTTACAAATGAGGAAAGGTGAGATCTAGTGAAGCGATCTTAACTTCCTAAAGTTTATACAGAAAGTTAGATTCAGAGGTAAAACTAGAATGAAGGTCTCCAAATCCTGACCCAGTGTACTTTGGGTAACTTCATAAATTCTCAGGATTACTTGTTATGTCTTTCTCAAAGCTTGTGAACAGTGAAATTTTTCTGTCTTCTAATAAAGTGACATACACTCACTGACCAAATTCATCAACCAGAAATTCTTTGCTGTACAAGTCAAATTTCTAATATTTAAGTTGCATAAGAAAAAAAAGGGACTTAAAACCAGAAAGAAAAAAGAAATAAATGTCAATGAAAGCAAATAGGAAATTTTCATCATTATAAATTTTCATTGTCCTTATTTATTAAATCTATCTGAATATATGATTTCCCTCTGCATCTTGATAACATCTTAAAATTTAATTGAATGATATTCTTTTTTTTTCTTTGACCCTTTATCTATGAAAGTAAATGTGTGAATTTAGTCTTCTGATTCTATTTACCATTCCTGTAAGTTTTCAAACCAAAGAAACCATTGATATCTCTGACCACCCCTCTCTCACATGTGCTGCCACCTTTTATTAGAATGTAAACACCTTGAAGGCAGAGATTATCTTCTCTTTTGTATTTTTATTTCTTTCTCTAGTGTTTAGAACAGTCTTTGACATATAACAAATTCTTAACAAATTATTTTCCATTTATTCATCCCTGTTCTTATTACCTTGTTCTAAAAAATTTAAAGGGATAGAAAAGAAAGTAACAAATTTGCCTTCTAATTCTCTGTTCAGAGCAAAATGCCTCTGAATAGGCTGATTTTCTTTCCTAGAAAATGTCTTCCCTATTTTTCCTATATTTGATTATTATTAAGAGGTAAGGAGGTATGTTGGATAAATCTTTGGAGTCAGGACACACACTAGCTGTGTTGCAAAATCAGTGCTATGTGGGTACTTTCTCATAACACATATGAATGATATATCCCTTTTCATCATGAAACACAGATTTCCCGACAGGGAGTCTGAAGGGAAAGTTTTAATGATGTCAATCAAAATACAACATAGAGAATCCTTATCTAGATAAGGCTTTTACTGAAACACCAAGTGAGTTTAAAAAAAAATAATCCCTCTTGCCACTATTGTCCTAGATTCTGTGGTTGCTACAGAGACTTCCTTGTCACATAACACTGTGGCTCTGTATTTATCTAAAAAAAATACGCAAAACAGGAGAATCACTGAATGTAGTGAGCAACTCTCTTTTTTTGTCTTCCTTCCTTCTTTATTTTTTTCTCTTTCTTTCTTCTTTCTTTCTCTCTGTCAGTGTGGGGAACAAATGTTAAGGGAACTCCCTTCATGGATTTAGATTGGCAACATGCCTTCAGTTTGTAATCTTAGAAAACTGGCTGCAGCGCTGAGTTTTGACTTGTCAGTGTTCATGTAGCTAGTGTGTGTCCCGACTCTAAAGCTGGCTCTCTGTCCAGCACATCTCCCTGTCTCTTAGTATTTAAATATAGGCAAAATGAGAAAGATGTTTTCTGGGAAAGAAAATCATGCCTTGCTCAGCAGCATTTTGCTGAACAAAGTAATGGAGCGCTCCACCTTTTGATCTGTGTGACCTTGGGCCAGTTGCTTACTTCTTGAGCTGTTACCTTATCCGTAAAGTGGTAATAAGAATACATGCACAGCTTACTTCATAGCACTGATATGAACAAAACAGTTTGGAAGCTGTGAAACATCATTTAACTGTGAGTTGTTCCTTGGAGAAAATAATTACATGATCAAAGAGGGAAAGAATGAACAGAATTTCGTTAGATTTTTAAAACGTCCTTGAGAATGTTCTACCTAAAGGTTATAAGACAACTCCAAAAGACTCATGATCGAAAGAGATATCCACGTGAAGAGAAAGAGATGCAGAGTCAGAATACAGATTGAAACAAACTCCTTGCTGTGTTTCTTTTTCTTGTTCTGTTTTGTTTCCTCTTTCCCACTTAGCATTCCATCAATTATGATCCTTCTTTACAACCTGACGGATGAATAATGTGAAGATATTTGTAGATCCTATATTCGAGTGCATGCCACCATGATGGGGGGGGAGGAAAGGGAGAAAATCTGAAACTTGAGGGACTGTGGGACTGAACATTATAAACTAAAAGTAAATAAACTAATTTAATTTAAAAAAAAAAAGAGAATGCTCTACCTAAAGTCTACTACTAAAAGTATTATTAATGAGATCATAGGTCAGATACCATCATTTCCTCCACAAGGTTGAAGGAAATATTTATCTTATTTAATATTTTTTAAGTGATCAAGAAGAAATTCACAAGAAAATCTCATGTGCTAATGACTACAAACTATTAAACTTAAATGCCAAGTTTGTGGGTTTAAACTACAGGAAAACTCATAAGGCAGGGGAATTTTTGCACCAAAATGGCAGATGAACTTCAGTTTGAACTAAAAATAATTTTTAAAATACTGAACTTAAGATATTTAACTTGGAATCCTAGCTACTTTCAGTTTGAGTTAAAAAAGAAGAAGAACTCTGAGGGCTGAAACTGGGTTTGTTAAGAAGTGACCCTAACAACTTAAGAATTATTCTTCTTAATTTCAGAGCAGCACTATTAGTTTTGATAAATTCCACTGATAGGAACTGAATCAAAGTATATACAAGTTTGAGTGAAAGGTGAAACTAATTATCACAAAAGAATTTTTCTAACTTGAGTTTATGATCACCATTAGCTTAAGATAAAAAGTCATATAACTAGTTAGAGCCTACAGAATTTAGTGAAGACATCAAACTTTAGCTGAGGTGATTAACTAGTTAGTGATAAAAGAATTTCTGACTCAGCTTTATGACCTCTAAAATGAACATTTTTATATTACTAGCTATAGCTCTGGTGTTAATGGTTAGTCCATAGATTCCAGCTATATCCCTTGTTTCACTGACTAGTTTATTATTTAACCTGGCATTGTATGGTGGTAGTGGAGCAGTGATGGTGGCGGCAGTAGCAGTAGTAATAGTAGTAGCACCAGTGGTTGTGGTGGTGGTGGTGGTACTAATCACAGCTAAGCTCCAGGTAAAGGAGTCCTAAAGATATATTTCAGAGTTTATTTAATCTTAAAAAATGATGAGTTTCTGGAGATTATGAAATCCAGGAGAACATTCATTCATTCATCCATCCATGCTTTCATCTTATGCCTTGAATATTCTCCTCCATCACCCACCCCAATTGGTCTTGTTGACTCTCTTCAAAATGTTGTCAAATCCCACCTTCTGTAGGAGGCCTTTGTTTTCTTGCTTCCCTCCTCCCTCTCTGCCTCTGGTTCTTCCTTCTGAAATTACTTTTAGTCGAACTGTTGATATCTTGTATGTACAGAGTTCTTTTATCTATTCCCATTAGAATGTGAGATCCTTGAGAAAAAAAGTATGTTTTTTTTCCTTTTTTTCTTTTAGCTTTTTTTGTATGCATAGTGCTTAGCATAATGCCTAGGAAATAGTGAGCACTTAATACATTCTGACTGAAAACAATAGCTTACTAGCAATAGCTACAGTGACATCATTGTCACCCTAAGTCAAATGGTCAATTTTGTAAAACTGAACACTGCAGTGTCATAGAACTATTATTTACAAGTGTTTTCCCACAACATGGGTTAGACCCACCCTGCTTCCTTCCCTCTTATGACAGGGGTTAGTTTTCTGCAAAAGGAGAGAGGAGTTCCTAATTAGTCCCTGTTTCCAGAAGTTGCTTAGTGACCTAACGGTATAAAATTTGGTGAATTTCTGAAAATTTTGACCCGATTCTTTTTACCATAAGGACATGAGTGTGGGGGGATGTCCAGGGTAGCTGAATGCCACAGTACCCTTGTTGCATATCCTTGGTGTGTTGAGACAAAGTAAAGCTACATTGTAAACTGTTTAATGATCTATGAGTGTCTCACTACATTGCAACATCACACCTGAATTAAGAGGTTGCTAGCATTAGAACTCACTCTAAGATACAGAAAACTAAAAATTCCTATTACCCAATGTCACTAATGGCAACAAAATTGGAAGCAAATTTTGGTATTTTTCCTTAAAACTTTCATGCCTATTTATATCTGCAGTAATCATATCCAAATCATTTGCCATGATACTTGAAACTTAGAGTATATCACTTACTGGGAAAAGCTTCTCAGATTATGTTTCCCAGAAATATGTTGTAGTCTAGAAAAACTTCAAGACAAAGCTATAGAAAATAGGAAGTCAAAACCTAAGTCAAGATACCAGGCAATACTTACAAGGTAGTACCAATAAAAACAGAATTTAATACTGTCATCCTCCTTCCGAGGCAAGAAGCCCTTAGCACCCACAGAGCCAGAAATGTAGCCAAGCCAGAGCCTCCAGGTAAGATGAGGATAGCTCTGGAAAATCACCATTGTGAAAATGGAGGCTTCTTTTCCTTCTCATTAGTATAACTTAGATGAATTCTGATAACTCATGGCACCTAGTAGCTAATTTCTGGCATCTATGTTTACTTTTTCTTCTCCAAGTTCGTAAAATATTATTTGCATTAAATCCCAAATCAGTCACTATTCATAAGTC
This sequence comes from Pseudochirops cupreus, assembly GCA_028627135.1. NCBI lineage: Eukaryota > Metazoa > Chordata > Mammalia > Diprotodontia > Pseudocheiridae > Pseudochirops > Pseudochirops cupreus. Next base: position 6,171 of record JAQQSU010016219.1, read on the forward strand.
TAATTCTACAAGAGTTTGTTTGGCAGTTTCTTTGAATTGTGGGGATTAAATGATGATTTTTTTAGGAAAACAAGAGTAATTCAGTCTTGATATAAGATATTTCAATGTTCAGTATAATCACATCGTTAAACAAATACTTGTATGCTCACTTAGTCCAAGCACTTGTATTAAAAGGAACAATTCATAAATTAGCCTGGCCCTGGCTCAAGGATGCCAAACAAATTCTTTTGAGCACTCCATATTTTTATTATACTTCTCTGTTATAAGAGAAAACATCTATGAAGGAGGGATGGGGAGTTGTTGAATAGTAATCATTGTAGAAGAAAGAAAAAAGAAGAAAGGAGGGCAGAGTCAAGATGGTGGCATGGAAGCAGGAGAACTCCAGGAGTTCCCCCCATAACCACCTCTAATACCTGTAAAATATGACTCTAAACAAATTTTAGAGCTCCAGAAACCACAAAATCACAGAAAAACAAGTCTCCCACTGAAGGTAGCCCAACAGATGGACAGGACAGGTTCATGGCAGTGTTCTGGGAACCGAAACCAGCCCAGTCTGAAACTGTGGCTGTAGCTCCAGGGAGGCCAGGACAAGTCGCGGCTGGAGCTTTCAGGAGAGTGGATCACTGGCAGCTGTGGCAGTTTCCAGAATTATCAGCCTATAAGAAACAAGGCCAAAGTGAAAGGTCAGTGGAACTCAGTTAAATTTGTGGGAAAGGAGCAGGTGCAGCCAACTGCCCACAGGGCAAGAAGTAGCCTGGGGGCCCTGTAGCCACCTCCATGTGGCTGCTTCAGAGCTGCTGGCCTGCTGATTGCAGTGGGGCCAAGCAACCATTCAGAGGCTAAACGCTCTTGCCTTAACCTGCCTGGATTGGGATCGTGGTCTTTAGTGGTGGTCCTGAGATGTGTCACCAGTGAGCCAAAGCTGATAGAGGCTGCAGAGATGGGCCCCCTAATAGCTCCGGCAGCTGCAAAAACCCCAGCGATTTGGGGCAGAGCTCTCCCCTCTGAAAGCAGAGTTCTACTGAGCCCAAAAGTCAAGTAATTGACTAGCAACATGAGCAGGCAAAGGAAGAAAAGCAAGAACACCAATCCAACTTTAGATTCCTTGTTTGGGGACAAAAAGGATCAAAGCATGGAACGGGAGGAAGACAGCATAGTCAGAAACCATACCAAAAGCTTCAAAGAAAAAATGTAAACTGATTACAATCCATTGAGGAGCTTAAGAAGGATTTTGAAAACCAAATGAGAAAAGTGGAGGAAAAATTGGGAAGAAAAATGACAATGATGCAAGAAAATCATGAAAAGATAGTCAACAACCTGACTGAAGAAAATAGCACCTTAAAAAACAGATTAACTCAAACGGCAAAAGAGGCCCAAAAAGCCAATGAGGAGGAGAATGCCTTAAAAATCCAAATTTCCCAGATGGAAAAAGAATCTCAAAAGCTCACTGAAGATAATAATTTCTTCAGAATTAGAGTGGAACAAATGGAAACAAATAACTTTATGAGATACTATTAAACAGATACTATTAAACTATTAAAGATACTATTAAACAGATCCAAACAAATGAAAAAATAGAGGGCAATGAAAAAACCACTGAACTGGAAAATAGATCCAGGAGAGACAATTTAAAAATTATTGGACTACCTGAAAGCCATGATTAAAAAAAGAACCTAGAAATCATCCTTCAAGAAATTCTCAAGGAAAATTGCCCAGATATTTTAGAACCAGAGGACAAAATAGAACTTGAAAGAATTCACCAAGCACTTCTTGAAAAAGGTCCCCAAAACAAAACTTCTAGGAATGTTATAGCCAGGTTCTGGAGTTCCCTGATCAAGGAGAAAATATTACAAGCTGCCAAGAAGAAACAATTTGACTACTGTGGAAACACAATCAGGATAACCCAGGATCTAGCAGCTTTTACATTAAGGGATCAAAGGGCCTGGAATATGATATTTTGGAGGTCAAAGGAGCTAGGTTTAAAGCCAAGAATCACCTAACCAGCAAAATTGAGTATAAATGTTCCAGTGGAAAATATGGTCATTCAGTGAGGTGGAAGACTTTCAAGCATTTTGATGAAAAAACCAGAATTGAATAGAAAATTTGACATTCAAATACAAGAAATATGAGAAGATAAACATGGAAACGAATTCATAAGGAACTTATCAAAGTTGAACTATTTACATGTCAACATGGAAAAATGATATTTGTACCTTCTGAAACTTTTCTCAGTATGATGATAGGTGAAGGGAATATAAATGTATATGTATACATATATACATGGATATATATATGTATACATATACATATGCCTATATAGGAGGGTACATATGCATATGAATACATATGTGAGTGTATATATGTGTACATAGAGGGCACAGGATCAATTGAATAGGAAGGGATAATATTTTAAAAGGTGAAATTGAGAGGTGGGAGAGGAAGAGAATGAGAGGAGACAGGGAGACAGAATGGGGTTAATCATCTCATATAGAAGAGGCAAAGGATAACTGTTACAATGGAGGGGAAGAACAGGAAGGCAAAAGGGAATGGGTCAACCTTACTTTCATTGAATTTGGCTTAGGGAAGGAATGGCATACGTTCTAAATTGGGTATCTTGCCCTACAGGAGAGTAGGGGGAACAGGATTAGAGGGGAGATGATGGAGGGAAGGGCAGGTTTGGGGGGTAGGGTTGTTAGAAGCACACACTTCTGTAAAGTGACAGTAACAAAATAGAAAATAGAACAAGTGGTAGGGGGAGATAGGAAGGAGGGAAATATAGTCAGTCTTTCACAATAGGTCAGTTGTGGAGATGTTCTGCGTAACTACACATGTACGGCCTGTATTGAATTGCTTGTCTTTCCAGTAGGGGTGGGTGACGAGAGGAAGGGAAAGAATCTAGAACTTAAAGTTCTAAAATCAAATGTTAAATCTGTAAGAGGGAAGGAAGGAAGGAAATGAGTATCAATGGTCCCTAGAAATTACATAGAAGGAAGCAGAGGGGAGGTCAGGAGCTGACAGGGCAGTTTCATTACTATCCTGTTAATTCTATATTGACTTCAAAAATCAAACTGCATATAACACAAGTTCACAGTTTCATATATAATCATCTTTTTTCTGTAGCAAGGATCAAATTAGGTAATACTTGTAAAGCATTTAGCACAATGACAGGTCCTCTCTCCTTCCTTCTTATCTTTCCCCCCCTCCACTCCCTTCCCAAGTAAAGTCCTCTTTCAACTTGACTGGAGGCTGGAATCCAATCATCCTTAAGGGGTAGCAGAAAGTACAAACACCTATGTCACAGTAAGTCACAATCTCATCAGTCAATACAGAGTACCCAAGTAAAGTCTTCTTTCATCTTGACTCAAGGTTGGTTTCCAAACCCTTCAGCTCCTCTTCCACAGGCTGACCACTCCCAGTTCTTACCTGGATTCACAAGTAGGCAGCTCTCCACCCCTGTTTTAAATCTCAGATCAGGGGGACTGCTGCTCTCCAAGTCCTTCACAGTTTCTGTTTCTGGGAAGACAAAGCTTAACAGAACTACAACAATATTCACACACATTAAGCTTAACAGAGATATAACAATATTTATACGCATTACTGGCACTATCATCTCAATTCACTTTCTGTCTCGCAAAGTAACACAAATCAGCAGGCAAGGCTTCTCTCTGAGAAATCAAACAGAAATCAACAGTAAAGTCCTCTTTCAGGACTTCTGTAAAAACAGTAAAGTTCTCTTTCAGGATTTCTGTAATAGTAGTAAAGTCCTCTTTCAGGACTTCTATAATAGCAGCAAAGTCCTCTTTCAACAGACAGAATGCTTTTGTCTGACAAAGTAACATCAACACAAAGAGTACCTACATCACAAACATTCTCTCTCTTCACTCTGCTAGCTCCCTGTTCTGCTCAAGCTTTTCTTGTGCTTTGCACCTTCTTATACTGTCCTTCCTGTTCCTCCCTTCCTGTTCCACCTTTCCTATTCTGCTCTTTCAGCAAACTCCTCCCACCATGGGCTCCATGTGATTATGTTAGACTTATTAAGAGCAGGGAAGGTCTTCACATTCCCTTAGGCCTATTAAGGTCAACACAATGTATACTGTTTCCAATGTATACTGCTTCCTTCTATGTAATTTCTAGGGACCATTGATACAATCAAAGGTGAAGCTCAAAAGCACTTGAATAACTGAAACAAACAATAAAGTACTACTTTGCTTACCATTACAGAAGATAACACTAAAAGAGGAAAAGAAAGAAACACTTATTTTTTAAAAATAAATAAACTTTAATAATTAAGTTAATAAATAAGTAATAATACATTTAAAGTAATTAAATTAACAAATTAATGAAGCTACTTATTGTGTGCCAGATATTGTGCTAAATGCTTTATAATTATTATCTCATATGATCCTCAACAAAAACCCTGGGAGGTAGGGTAAATAAAATTTTCCTCATTTTATTTTTTTTTATTTTTTTATTTTATGATATATCCACTATCTTTTTATTAAACTTTTTTTTTTTATTTATCTATTTATTTCCTTGTTTACATCATTCCTCTCCAGGAGATTTAGAGTTACAAATTTTCTCCCCATCTTTCCCCTAATCTAACACCTCAAAACAGCCATCCCACTGTATAACCACTCCCCCCATCTGCTTTCTCCTATGTCCTCCCCCTCACCCCTCTGACTTTCCAGTAGGGCAGGATGGATCTCCCTACCACAGTGCCTGTATTTCTTAATTCCCAGTTGGATGTAGTTAATAATAATAATTATATATATATATATATGTATATATGTGTATATATGTGTATGTGCGTGTGTGTATAT
>JAQQSU010001622.1:0-14931 GCA_028627135.1 Pseudochirops cupreus
AGAGTGAGGGAAAGAGAAAAGGATAGGGAGAAGAACTTCAGCCAAGATTCACTGGCAACCAGACCCTGAGAACACATTTTAGATTTTGAACTGAGACAATAGAAAAAGGAAAGAACTACAGTTTAGCTGCCCCTCTGCTCACCAGTAAAAATGAGAATTCTAGAGAAAGATATTCCTATAGTCTTGGACAGGCAACAAGAGAAAAGTGTAGGAATGTTGTCTCTGACCTAGAAAAAAGAAGAGAACTTCTGTTGTGTACTTTTTCTATATTTTCTTACTACTGTTTTAGTCTGATTGTGTTCTCTTATTATACATGGCTTCTCAGCCTGATTAGATGGTTAGGAGCAACATTCTACTTTCTATATTTCAAATGATGCCAGCTTTCATGATCACTGAGGGATTAGGTATATATGAATTGAGAAGGATTAATAGAAGTCGACTTCTTCCTCAGTTCAGTTAATTGGCCCACCACTGTCCTGTTTTCAAAAAGCTATTGTTTTAAGTCAAACTGGGGGTAAATATATATTATTATTTTATACTTCCAAATAACTAGAAGTTGTAACATAGTATTAATTGATAATTAAAATATAAAGATTCTCAACACAAGGGGACCTGTGAACACTAGGTATGGTGGAAGCAATGTCCTAACCTCAACCCTAATGCAAGTTAGGCTGTTTTATTTTTCCTTAAAAAGTATTGAAACCATCCTAGTGATGTAATTGGTTTGGGGGACTAAAGGTTCAGTCAGTTGATAATAGCTCCTGGTTACCTGAGTATGAAACAACCATGAAAAGTTTTAGGCACTCTCTGATGCTTAACTGACAGACCATAATGGGCAACTCAGGCTAGAAAGCTTTGTTTCAATGAATCAGCACAGTAGTATAATCAATAGACATCATTGTTGAATATCTTCCTCCTGCTATAGTTATCTCCATCAACTGTTAATTGACCCATGAGTGTCTTTCACTCTAGTATCAAATATAAACTACTAGGTGACTGGTTTGAGTCAGGCTAATCTCAAAACACTGGAGGTGGGGTGGTGAGGGGGGAGGCATTCTACCTAAATATTGCTCTAGAAATTACTGTGATAGAGGAGGTTAGAGGAATATTTTATAGAATAGATTGGATTTGCTGCTGAACCTTGAAAAGGTTTGGATATGGGGGCTGGGGTTCTGAGTGGGAGAAACGATGTGGGGAGAGGAAATGGAAATGCTTAGGTTCTATGAATACCTTTATTTGACTGGAATAGAGGGTTCCTGTAGAGAAGCACTAGGAACTAAGGCAGGAAAACTAGGTTAGACTCCTCTTGGAAAGAGCCCAAACTCAAAGTTAAGGAATTTGAATTTTCTTTTGTAGGTCTCAGAGAGACATTACACAGTTTGTGTCTCCTTAGAGAAGCACTGAGGGAAAAAGATAAAGTGGAACACTTAGAAATGATGAAAAGACCTACTCAAAGAAAGACTTTAAGACTTTGCAGGATTAGAAAAGGATTTGTACTACTTCGGACAAAGAAGAGAAGAAAGACGTCAGTCGGAAAAGAAGCCAACAGATTAAAGAAAATGAATGGAACGGCAAAAATGATCAGTTTCATAAGAGGGGAGTTGAAGACAGAATTGTTTTGCCAGAGTGCAGTAGAAACATATAGATGATAGGAAAAATTAATGCTAGCTATAAAATGGACTAGTGATGGTGAAGAAAATCACCTTCATTGCTTCCATGGATACTGGCTGCTGATCCAAATGCTACAGCTGGTCATATCCTTTTTGTGGCCATTATTAATCATCAGCTTCTGGCTTGGTCCAACTTCCCCTATGGTAAAGCTCACTTTACTTAGGTTCTGGATCACTTCGTGTACTGACTGGAAGGCATGCTTGACGAATACTTGTTGCTTGTAAACTAGTATACTCTCCAAGAGCCTTTACCAAAGAAAGTGTTGATTTTCCAAAGGTTTTCTGACACATTTTTATGCCAGTAGATTCTAAATAGGCTCCATACAATGTCTCTGTGCTAATGAGATAGTCAGTTCTGTGCAAGACTAATGCATGTCATCTTATTTCAATACTTCAAGGATTCATGATTTCCATTTGTGAGAATACTTCCAAATAGCTACTAGGTAAAAAAGGGCATCAATCCCTAATTACAACAGGAGGAATCAGAGTTTGCATTAAATCAAGGCTTATACTGACTCATACTAAAACTTCTCTGTGCCTGTATATCTGGTCTTCATGAATTGTGGTTGAAAAAAAATGATTCACTTTCCATTCAATTTTCTGTAGTTGAGCTTCTTTGAATTTAGCTAGGCTGGTCTTCAGACCACAGGCATACAGTTAGTTGCCAGGCTCATCCTTAAAATTTTCCTAGCTTTTTGGGAACTGCCAAAGCTAATTTTCTATTACCATAGCACTTGAGTATCCATCTTCACCTCTATGCCACAAGAAGGAGCAGATTAGAATTTCAGGGTTTTTTTCATTACATAGGGCAGCAACAGTGACACAAATACCCTAACGGTTGTTTGGCTGCATTTTTCACTTTCAACCAGCTATGTAGACACAAATTCAGGTGTGCATTCACTCTTATCATGGCTGTTCTCCAGGCTTTGCTAATTCTGTTAACACCACACAGTCAGGTGAAGATAAACAGATGAATTGGGTCTACAGAAGACCAGTTGTCTAAGATATTCCTGAATATATGTCCATAATTAAAATCTTTCATGCAGATATTTATGTGCTTATTTAACCTGCCTGGTCATCAAATTGACTTGAATTGACTACTCAAAATACAATGAAAAAAGAAACCTAGAATATTATTGAGAGCTCAACCGAGTTAAACTTTTAAACATATTGGTGACGGAGAAGAATCTTAGATAACATCCAATCTAATCACATTATTTTACAAGTGAGGAATCAGATAGTGGTGATATAACACAGTAAAAGTCATGCAAGTCATAAAATGATAGTTATTAAATTTTTTGTAAGGGACCTGAAAAACCATCTAAGACTAATCCCCTCCTTTTGCAGATGAGGATACTGAGGCTCAGGGAGATTAAATGCCTTTCCTAAAGTCACACAGTCAGAAGACATCAAAATGAGGGGGGTTCAATTCCATTTTCTCTAGTTCAAGAGAGAGTATTCTTTCTATGATACTTTGAGGCAGAGCCAGTTTCAAACTGGTCTTCCCCCAAATCCCATATACTTTACATTATAATGTCATTTCCTATATAACCTTGCTCTTGGTAGTCACATAGGCAATTGACTGAATTTTTCATGTTTCTCATGGTGTTTGTAATATCATGTAGGCATTCCATATCAAACAATGTTAATATACATATGTCTGATAGTCTTACATGTTTCCTGAAGTAAAAGATTCTTGCCTGTAGTCTCAATTTTCATTTAGTATAATGTGGATTATTAATTATTATGACTCATCTCTAATTTCCACAGTGGTACAGTGGATAGAGTGCCACCGTCTTGAGTTAAAAAGACTTATCTTCCCAAGTTCAAATCCAGCTTCGATACTCACTAACTGTGTGACCCTGGGCAAGTCACTTAACCCTGTTTGCCTCAGTTCCTCATCTGTAAAATGAACTGGGGAAGGAAATGGTAAACCACTGCTCTAGTATCCTTGCCAAGAAAACCCAGATGGGGTCACATAGATGCAGACATGACTGAAAACAACTGAACAACAACAAGTTAACTTCCACAGGAAGCTAAGCAGAAGGAGCCCTAGGTTTTTGGAATCAGAGGACTTGGGTTCAAATGCTGTCTCTCTGACACTTACTATCTATGTGACTTTGGGCAAGTCACTTGATGTATCTGAGTGTTAGTTTCCTCTTCTGGAAAATGAGAATATTAATCTAGACAACCTCTGAGGTTTCTACCAGTTATAAATGTGGGATCTTCTGCAAGAGGTTTCTTTGTTCAGAACTCCAAAAATGGCGATCAAATACTAACAATGTTGATAGGAATCCTGAAGCCTGTCTTTAGAGTTAAATCTTCTCTTAAAATTTCTTGACTTCCTCCACTTGTTACTCAGACTTAGTAGGATTTATTCCCCACAGAAAATACACTCCTAACTCCCTCTAATCTCAGTGGCAGTTATGTTTGTATCTAAGAGGAGGAAAAAAAAGATGGACATTTAAAAGTACTGATTGCAAGTGAATGAAGATCTAAATTCTTAACTGAGGAAGTGACTGTGTGCTTTTAAAACATCTTAGTGACAGGTAAAGGAGATTCAAGTTTAGCTGATCTTTAAAAATGGATTTGCTTCAATTCCTTTTCTAAAAAGGACTTCTGTTTGGTTAATTTCTCAATCATTTATGAACAACATTGTCTTCTTTGATTATAAACAATTAAAATAGTTTCTTTTTTTTGGTTTCTATCCCGAGAGCTTAGTGTGCCTAGAAAAAATGGTGGTGGTTTTGTTGTTCTATCCTGTCTGACTCTTCATGACCCCATCTGGGTTTTCTTGGCAAAGATCCTGGAGTGGTTTGCCATTTCCTTCTCCAGCTCATTTTACAGATGAGGAAACTGAGGTTAACAGGGTTAAGTGACTTTCCCAGGGTCACACAGCTATTATGTGTCTGAGGCCAGATTTGAACTCAGGAGGATGTCTTTCTGACTCCAGGACCAGCAGTCTATCCACTGTGGCACCTAGCTAACCTTAGCACAGAAGAGGTATTTAATAAATGTGTATTAAACCAGTGCTCAATGAATTACCAGGTATTGTCTATTGATGAATGTTTAATTGAGAAAAATTTCTATTGACCTTCAGATAAGATCAAAAACCAATATAGTTTTCTCATCTGTAAAAGGAGAGGTTTTGTCTTAGATAATTTTTCAGGATTTTTCTAGAAAACTTGGTATCTATCATTTTCTGACTTGCATGCTATTTTTGTATCATAGCACCTGTGTCTCTGATTCCTCAATGCAGTTGGAGTGGATGTTACCTGAGATTCTTCTCTGTCACCAATATGTTTAAAAGCTCCTGGGGCAACCAGGTGGTACAGTGAATAGAACACTGGCCCTGGAATCAAGAGGACCCGAGTTCAAATCTGGCCTCAGACACGTAACACTTCCTAGCTGTGTGACCTTTGGCAAGTCACTTAACCCCAATTGCTCTGCCTTCCCCCCTGCAAAAAGCAAAAAAAAGTTCAACTGAGTTTAGTTCTCAATAAAGACCGGAAAACCATAATGATGGTTTCTGTTCCCGTCATGTAGAAATATGATGGATTTCAATACAAAAAGAATCCTCTACAATTTTAGAAAAGACAAGACTTTTGATCAGCATTGGGCGAGGCTACACCTGCCTATCAGAATAACTGCTCTTTCTCTTGGTGTTGACAATTGAAAGATATAGTATGTATAATCTGATGGCAATCTTCGCTATGTAGTTTAATGCTTGCATTTTCCTCATTCAACAGGATTACAAACACACATGTTAAAATAGGATTGAGGGAACACTTTTACTAGCTGGTGAAAGTTGTATTCAAGAGGGAAAACAACATGAATGAATGAATACAGACAAGTGGGTGGCTTTGGGACATGCTTAGATTTAGAATTTAAAAAAAATTCTTGCAACATCTGAGTCTATTACTATTAGAATATGAAAATGAAAAATGATTTTCCCTGAGGCTAACCAGGTGGCCAATAAATACAGGAGTGCTACCCAAATGAGACCCACAGTAAGATCTGTTTTCATAATCAATCTGAAAATATCCATCTTGTTTTCCTTTTTAGCTCTTTGCAAGTTTCTTGACATTTCACTAATATTAAAATATATTATATCTTTAAAAGTTTATTCTTTTTCTCTAGAGTAGATAATTTTAAACAATCAATTGTTATCCCTGAATGTATACATAAAACAATATTATTCACGTTTGTGTATACTGTAGCTAAGGAGGGGTGAGCGAACATTTCCTTATGCAGTCCTTATTAATGAGGAAACTTTCAAGTACATTTTTTTTCTAAATACCTTGCAGATATTTTTCTGCATTTTACTTGCTGTTTGAATGTTAGGATGCCCTGACATTGAAACTTTTTATGTTGTTACTTTTTTACTTTATCATATGGTATGTTTCCTTGTACTTTTCATGCACGGAGATAAAGAAATGTTCTACTCATTTCTTAAAAGTTTTATTCAGTTAGAGGCAGAAATTCTTAACCAATTTTTGTGTAATGGATCCCTCTGGCAATCCTATGAAGCTTATGGATCTCTTTTCAGTATAACTTTTAAAAAAATCATAATTGAAGAAAATGTTAAATTTTACTTAGTAAAAAATAAAGATATATATTTTTTTCTTCCTTATCCAAGTTCATGTCTTCCCTGATATCTCTAGGTTAAGAACACCTAATATAGAGGATATTTTTTTTGTGATTGGAATCAAGCATAACTATACACCAGTTTGGACTTGGAAAATTAATTCTCAATACAACAATTTTTCTGACTCTCCATCCTCACCTTCTCAATCTGTTGGCTTTCTTTAGTAAAGGCTTTTATTATAGTTGCTATCAATTTTCACTTCTCCTTCTTTCCCTGTCTTGCAAAAACAAAAAGGAGAAAGCAAAACAGTTAGGTTAAATGGGTTTTCCATGACCTTACACTCATAAGTGAAACAAAGAGACCTTTGGCCAGTATAATAATGTACTGGAAAAGAATCCAATAGAAGTAGAACAGAATATTACTACATACAGAACAGAGACCTAATTTCCTATCTTATTGTGCTGGAACAACACTAATCATTTAGGAGAGTTAAGATAAATGAGTCTGTCTGAAGGACTGGAGCCCCTTGGGCAGTATCATGTGTGACCTTGACTTTAGCTGTTGCTGAGTAGCAATTTATTGTTATTTATCCACCTTGTTCTTTCGAAAATGGGAATTCCTCAATCAGCCCCTTCGTTTTGCTTGGCTCCTTTAGCTGCATTTTCAGTTACCTTGGGTGGTGGGTCCCATGAAGGCTTGAACCAAGTCTCCTGTGGTGAAAATGAAGCTTTCAGACATTGCCTTCAGCAGTCTCATGATTGACAGTTCAGTGTGCTGTATTAGTTAGTGGGTCTTTGTGGAGGAATTCCATCCCCTGAGAAACCAATTGCAAAAGTAAGTACAAGTACAAAGGTAATGTCTGACTCTTTTCACTTCCTCAGTCCCTTTTCATAGTGAATTAAAAATGGAACACTAATTTAAAAGCTCATGTCAAAACTTTCAGAAAGATCATATGATAGCAAAGCTGGTTTCAGGAGTAAAATTGTCCCTCTTTAAAACAGTATGTAATATGCTTAGAGGAAAACTTTACAAAGGGTGCATATAGAGTAGATGAAGAGGACATGCTGTGCATCTAGGCATCTTGTCAAACTCAAACATCCACCTTTCACCTTGCTTCATGGCCAATATTTCACATAGCTCTCTTTATAGATTATAAACCTAGAGGAAAATACTTAAAAGGGAAATCTTGAGATAAAATGATATCTTTTCCCTCAAAATCTATGCAAAAAGAAAAACTCCAGTAACCTCAAACTGTTTTATCCTTAGAAGTTATGATCTTTCTGCTTTTACAAGTAAAAATTATTATAAAATATAGTCATGCCTTTAAGAAAGTAAAATATTGAAGACAACATTTTAGGAACTCTCTTGTAGCTGCTCTAGAACCTATAACTATCTGGAAGAATATTCTAGAGAATTGTTTATGATGGGAATAACAGCACACACGCACACACATACACACACATATATATATTTCCTACTAAATATTTGCTGATTTTATTATTGTAATTAATTTCTGAAATGACATGCATAACTAGTTATATAAATCTTTTAAAAACTTATATCTTTGCCATAGAATTACATATAGCCCACATGTGTTTTGGTAGAAAACAATATTATTTTTACATCTAGCAATGTTTTTGACTCTTGGTGGGGTCCTGGGTGTGTATAATTCTGAAAAGGAAAATGTAATTCTGCAATTTTCACAAAATAGGCTCAGCAGAGGGCAGTGTAGATGACAGAACTCTCTTAACTTTTCATTTTTCCTCATTTAATTGACTCAAATAGCTTATACAACGCAGCAGGCAACCAGCTATTCCTATATAACTCCATCAAGGGAAAGAAATATTGCACTTCAATATGAACAGCTGAAAGATACATATCTAACCATAGTAAGACCACCTGGTATCATTTTAAGAACAGCTAAAACATGTACTAGACAGTAGAATGTTAGCAATGTCTGGTATGACCTTGTACAGAAATAGAGATAACTACTTGTAATTATAAAAAAACCTTTCAAAGGATTTATGGATTTAGTTATATAATCTTTCTGTTCTCATGTGTGTAATAGGCAAGTCCATGTTAGAGAAATAAAATGGTCAAAAATTGAAGCAACTAGGCAGATAATTAAAATTAAATAATCAAATTTAGTGACTTATTTTCTTGTTGATGTGAATATTTTAGGCATTCGTTTAGATTTTTATATGAATTATCTGAACAAATATGAATCAATATTTCACTTAGCTTAAATCTAGCTTACATTATTCTTTTTTTAAAACCATGTGTACACTTTCAAGTTTAATATACATTATTAAAATTTTCTCCATTTGTTTCTTAAGTCTAGAGATCAACAAAACAATAACTCAAGCCCTGATTTGTAGCATTTGCTGATTTCTAAGGTGTAAATGCTCATTCTGAAAACAGAATAGTAAGTTTTCATATTGTGTCAGTCTTTCTGACCAATAGTAAAATGGTGCAAATCAATAATAGCCAAATTTTGATATAAAACAACCAACCAATAAGTACTGATAGCACATTCATGACACAAAAACAAAAATGAAAGTCTCTGTTCTCAAGGAGCTTACATTCTATTGGAAGAGACAAAAGATACATGTATCGATGTGTAAGAATATGGAAAAATAAATGCCAAGTAATTGGGAAGATGGAAGATTAGAGAAGGTCCCTTGTAGGAGGTAGCATTTTGCTGATCTTTCAAGGAAACTAGACATTCTAAGAGCCAGAAATAAGTAAAGAGTGAATCCAGGCCTGAAATATACCCCTGGACCTGCGAAAGTAGAGAGGTGGGAGTTGGAATTTTAAATGTTAGGAATGGCGACAAAATTCATTTGGATGAACTGAAAAGTGTATGCCAAAACAAACCCAGAAACTATATAAAGGAAATTATAAAAAAAACCGAAACAAATAAAACTTTTTATACAAAAAAATCAAATTTAATTAATTGAAGAAATGTTAATTGTTCATTGGTAGGCAGGGCCAATATAATAAAAATGACAAGCTTGCCCAAACTAATTTATGTATTCAACACCATCCCAATTAAATTATCAAAACAATTATTTTACTGAATTAGAAAAAATGATAACAAAAGTCATTTGGAAGAACAAAAAGTCAAAAATATCAAAGGAACTAATGAAAAAATATATAGGAAGGCACTTTAGCAGTGACAGATCTCAAATTATATTATAAACTGTAACGATCAAAATCATCTCTCTACTTGGCTAAGAAATAGAAGGGTAGATCAATGGAACAGAGTAGACATATAATTTGCAGCAGCAAATAAATATGAAAAACTTGTATTTGACAAGTGTTATGATTTGACAAGCATTTGGTAAGTGTTCACTTAAGATGTTGAGATAAGAATTCATTATTTGGTAAAAGTTGTTGGGAAAACTGGAAAGCAGCATGGCAGAAATGGCACAGACCAACATCTCATACCATTTACAAAGATAAGGTTAAAATGGATACATTGTCTAGATATAAAGAGAGATATTGCAAGAAAATTAGAAGAACATGGAACATATTACCTATCAGGCTTATGGATAGACAGATGGTCTATAGATAAACAAGAGACAGAGAGCAAAGTTCGGTTTAAAATGAATCATTTTGATTACAGTGAATTAAAAAGCTTTATACAAATAAAACAAATTTAGCCAAGATCAGAAGGAAAGCAGAACAATCCTTCTATACAACCAGACTATTGTACAATGTGAAAGTATTTGCAGATCCTATACATGATTGCACGCCGCCATGGGGGGTGAGGGGGGAAGGAGGGGAGAAAATTTGAAATTCAAGGGATTGTGGAACTGAATCTTGTAAACTAAAAGTAAATAAACAAGTCAATGAAAAAAAAAGAAGGAAAGCAGAAAATTGGGAAAATATTTTTTATAGATTCTTTCTCAGATTGTGTCTCATACCTCAAATATACCAAGAGCTTTGTTAAATCTGTAAGAATACAAATAATTCCCCATTTGATAAACAGTCAAAGAATATGAACAAAAAGTTTTCCAATGAAGAAATCAAAACAATTCATAATCATATGAAAAAATGACTTAAGTCATTATTGATGAGAGAAATGCCAATTAAAATAACCTTGAGATATCATTTTACACCTAGCAGATTGGTTAAAATGATCAAAGGGGAAAATGACAGATGTTGTAGAGTAATGTGGATGTGGATCCTCATTCATTGTTGGTGGAATTGTGAACTAATTCAACAATTTTGGAGAGCAATCTGGAATTATGCCCAAAGAGTTATTAAAGTACCTATATACCCTTTGACCCAGTAATACCACTGATGATGCAGCAATACCATTACTAGGTGTATTTCCAAAGATTAGAGGAAAAAAAAGCAAAAGAACCCATCTATTCTAAAGTGTTTATAGCAGCTCCCTTTGTGGTGGCAAAGAAATTGCAGCAAGGACCATCAATTGGGGAAAGGCTGGACAAGTTGGGGTATATGATTGTGATGGATTATTACTATGCTATAAGAAATGATGAGCTTGATGATCTTAGGAAAACATGGAAAGACTCACATGAAATAATGAAGAGTGAAATGAGCAAAACCAAGAGAACATTGTATACAGTAACAGCAATATTGTTTTAAGAACCACTTTGAGTGAATAAATTATTTTGACTATTATAAATACCCAAATTAACTATAAAGGACATATGAAGAAATATACTATCAGCATCCAGAGAAAGAACTGACATATAGAAGTATGTGTAGAATAATTGAATAATTCTATATATGCATACATACATACATATATACACAGACACACACAGAGATGTATCTATATCATATATCTATCTATATCTATCTATATATATCTATATCTATATATATTTATATACATATATATCTACATCTGCATCTATATATATCTATATCATAGATATCTGTGTGTGTGTGTGTGTAATGGTAGTCATCTCTAGGGTGGAGTGGGGGGAGGGAAGAAAAAAGGAAGAGAAAAAAGAAATTTACATCATAATTTTGTTGTATATTTAAAAGGAATAGCAAGTTGTACACAGTAGATTTGTAGTTTCATGAGCATTTATCTTTTATTATATTATGTTATAGAAATGCTTGTCTTAGCACATGAATAGATTATTTTTTTAAAAAATGTATAAAGGGGAATAATGTAAATAAAGCTAGAAATGTAGGTTCCAGCCAGATGGCAAACAGAGGAGTTCAAATTTGATTCTAGAAAGAATAGAGAGTCATTGAATAGGGAGTGGCATGGTCAGACTTTTTAAAAAATATTTTTAGCATTGTCTCACTGGTAGTAGTTTGGAGAATGACTTGAGGGGAGAGACTTAAGTCAGTACTCCAGGGGTTCAGGTGACAGATGATGAGAGCATGAATTGGAGATAGAGTTCATGTGAATGGAGAAAAGGGGTCAGATTTAAGGGATACAATAAAGGTGAGACTGAAAAAGCCTGGCAGTTGGTTAACTACGGCAGCTAATGACAAGTAAGGAAATAATAATGACTAGAGATGAGACTGGGTGGTTGGAAGAATAGAAGGAAACAAGCATTTTACTAAGTGCCTGCTATGTTCTAGGTACTATGTTAAACAAATTTAACACATTGTCTTATTTGATCCTCATGACAATCCTGGGAGGTAGATGCTATTATTATCTCCATTTTAAAGTTGAAAGAACTGAGACAGATAGAGATTAAGTGACTTACCCACAATCACACAGTTAGTAGGTATCTGAGGGAGGATTTGAACTCAGGTCTTCCTGACTTCAGTTCCCACACTCTATTCATTATGCCACCTACCTGCATCTAGAAGTGCTTTTGACAGACATAGGGAAGTATGGATATGGTATGAACTGAAGTATGATTATATTACAAATAGTAACATTTCAAATGAAGTTATATAGTAGAGATTCAAGTCTTGAAACACTCTACAGAAGGATCTCCCTTTAAGTCTACATCAAATCATTAATGACTGCTCTCTGTATTTGGTCATTAGGCCAGTTCCTGAATCTACCTAACTGTATTATCATCTCTCCATCTCATCTAGGAAGGATAAAGATTTTTTTCTCCACTGTTTTGTTGAAATCTATGCACAAGATGTCTATGATGAGTTGTTGGTGGATGGGGGTGGGGAGGAGGTTGTTGTTGTTTGTTCTTCATTCTCAAAAAGGACAATGACTTCAGGGAGATGATGACATGACATGCAAGTGAATTGGATTTAATTGAGGGAGGGCTGTGCAAAGTCACTAGCCTTACTTTCTCCTCTAGAGTGATCTGAATCCAATGGTGAGACATTAGATTAGGAAAATTGGAGATGGCCCTGGATGCAGTGGGAGACCTTGACCTTTTTTGGTTAAGGCTTTCCCAGGTCTCAGTTTGACTGAGGCAATGACCATTCAGTGATTAAGCTTAGGTAAGAAATGAGCCAAGGAATGACCCCTTTTACTTATTAAAAAAAATCAATCTGGGAAGGGAAAATCCTCAGGGTTTCTGATCAGAACAGAAATGATTGCTATTTATATTCACTCTGGGCCAATCAGGACCCAAACAATGACCTACTCTGGCTTGGCCTGGGACCTATTGTTGGCCAATCAATGAGAGGGAAAGTGATTTGACTTTAAGACTTGGTCCTTAAGGAAAAAAATAGTTTCAAGGATCAAAATTTTCATTCCTTTGGTCAAAGTGATGAGGTACAAGCTCTGGGAACCCCCTTGAACTCTGATTGAATGTTCCCATTTGATGAGGCATTTGCCTGAGTCCATAAGCCTTTCACTGTGGCTCTGCCCAAATCTCTTGTTACTAGCCTAGCCCTACTTTGTCCAGCAACTTCCCACCATTGATCCTCCCAAAATATCTATACACCCTTAAACTAGACTAGCCTTCCCTTGTCTCATCTCCAGGTAGCCTCCAGCCATTTCCCACCCTTAATCTCACACCACTGGAGTCTGACTTTGTCTGACTCTTCCTGAAGACCTTTTCTAAACTCTTTTCCTATACAACCACTAGATTCCTCCCACAACCTTTTTGTATATAAGACCCCATCTTGCCTCCATGAGAGAGACAGAAGGCCAGAGAATGATCTAGCACAGACTCATTCTGTATCAGATGATTTGAGCCTGCTTGTCCAGTACAAACATCACAGATACAGAGGCTCCTTAAGAGTCTATCCATTATGGTGAACTTTTAATAAACTTTGCTTTTCTTTTGCTGAGAGAAGACTTGAGTCGAATTCATTTAGCAGGACCTGGCGAGTTGGTATTTTGGGGTCTTGTACACCCCTGACCCTATACCTCAACATTTTATTTATTTATTTTGTTGATGCATTTACTTTTATTAGTTGGCCAGATGACACACTTCCTTCAAAACAAAGACATTTAGAAATAGCATAGTAATAAAAACCACGATAGAATATTTCCCTTAAGGAAAGAGATGGGCAGAGTCAAGATGGCAGCATAGAAGCAGGAGAACTCTGCAAGCTCTCTCCATAACCACCTCAAATACCCATAAAATATGACTCTAAACAAATTTTAGAGCTCTGGCACCCACAAAATGCCAGAGAAACAAAGCTCCCACTGAAGGCAGCCTAGCAGGCAGACAGAAAGGGCTCATCTCAGTGCACTGGCAGCTGAGCCTACTCCAGCCTGAAACCAGTTAGCCCCAGGGAGGCCAGGACAAACTGCAACTGGAGCACTTGGAAGAGTGGGTCACTGGCAGCTGTGGCAGTTTCCAAAATTATCAACGCATAAGAGCCAAGGACAAAGCAAAAGGTCAGTGAAACTTGGCTAAATCTGGGGGAAAGAGTGGGTCCAGCTGTCTGCTCCCAGGGCAAGAAAGCAGCAGAAGCAACATCCCTGCAGCCACTTCCACATGGCTGCTTCAGAGCTCCCAGCCTGCAGATTGCAAGGGGACCAAGTGATCATTCAGAGACTAAATGCTCTTGCCTTTACCTACCTGGATTGGGATTGTGGTCTTGGGTGGTGGTCCTGAGGTGCATGACCAGTGAACGAAAGTTGGAGGGGGATGCAGAGACGGCAGCCACCTAATAGCTCCGGCAGCTATGAAAACCCCCAGTGATTTGGGACAAAGCTCTCCCTTCTGAAAGCAGAGTTCTACAGAGCCCAGAAGTCAAGTAATTGACTGGCAACATGAACAGGCAAAGAAAGCAAAGTAAGAACAGCAATCCAACTTTACATTCCTATCTTTTGGGATGGAAAGGATTAAAGCATGAAATGGGAGGAAGACAACACAGTCAGAACTCCTGCACCAAAAGCTTCCAAGAAAAATGTAGATTAGTTACAAGCCATAGAGGAGCTTAAAAAGGATTTTGAAAACCAAATAAGAGAAGTGGAGGAACAATTGGGGAGAGAAATGAGAACAAAGCAAGAAAATCATGATAAGAGAGTCAACAACCTAACTGAAGAAAATAACACCTTAAAAAATAGATTAAAGCAAATGGCAAAAGAGGCCAAAAAAGCCAATGAGGAGAAGAATTCCTTAAAAAACTGAATTTGCCAGATGGAAAAAGAAGCTTAAAAGCTCACTGAAGAGAATAATTCCTTCAGAATTAGAGTGGAGCAAATGGAAGCAAATGACTTTATGAGAAATCAAGAGAGTATTAAACAGATCCAAACAAATGAAAAAATAGAAGGCAACGTGAAATATCTCCTTGAAAAAA
>JAQQSU010016220.1:0-10989 GCA_028627135.1 Pseudochirops cupreus
GAGAGAGAGAGAGAGAGGAGAGAGAGGAAAGACAGAGAGAGACACAGAGAGAGAGGGAGGGAGAAGAGAGACAGAGAGGAGAGAGACAGAAAGAGAGAGAGAGAGAGGAGAGGGAGAGGGGTAGAGAGAGAGAGAGAGAGGGAGGGAGGGAGGAGAGAGAGAGAGAGAGGGAGGGAGGGAGGAGAGAGAGGGGGAGAGAGAAAGAGAGAGGGAGAGAGAGAGGGAGGGAGAGAAAGAGAGAGAGAGGGAGAGAGAGAGGGAGGGAGGGAGGGGGAGAGAGGAGAGAGATGAAAGGGAGAGAGAGAGAGGGAGAGAGAGGTAGGAGAGAGAGAGAGAGGGAGAGAGAGAGAGAGAAAGGAAGGGGGGGAGAGGGAGAGAGTTTTCTCAAGTGAGTCTCTGTGGGCATGTTTACAGTTTTGCTTATGTCTGTGAAACTATTTCCTTGTGGTGTGTCTGTAATGGGGTTTCTGTCTCTCTCTAGCTTCTGTCTCCTATAATGAATCATTTTCACTTGGCACATCCTCTGTGTGGCCCACTTGCCCCCCACCCTGTGGGCCTGGGCCCCTTGGGCAGCATGGTGCTGGATGAAGAACCCTGGGCAGGGAGTCCTAGGCCTGGGCTGAAATCCCACCTCTTGTCACTTACTACCAGTGTGGCCTTGGACAAGAGGCCTTGGTTTCCTCCCGGATGAGGAGGGGGCTGGGCTAGATGCCCCTAAGGTGCCTTCTGGCGCTGAGGGAAGCAGACAGAAGAATCTGCTGAGACAGAGGGAGAGGGAGCCTCTGAGGACCAGTGAAGGACAGACACCAGCTCAGGGCTTGTTACGTGTTTAATGCCCTTGTCGTCAAGGCTCTAGGAAGTGGGCTGGGGCAGGGCTGTGGGGGAGGAACGTCAGCCTGGCTCAGCACAGACTCAGACCCTGAAAGTCAGGCCAAGAAAGATACACTATGAATCCCCCAACCAGAGGAAAGGAAGCAGGGTGGGGCAGTGGAAGGAGGGTTAGCTGGGGAGTCCTGGGGTCTGGGTTCCAAAACTAGCTCTGGCTTTGGTGCCTCTGTGATCATGGTGAGCATATCGTGACAGTGTGTCTGTGTTGGCATTTTGGATGGCATCTCTGAGCACCTTTCTTCCCCCTTGTCCCACCTTTCATCCCTACATCCCCCTCCCTCCAAGCTTCAGACTGCAGGGTGAAGGCTCCCCCCTCTCTGGGGCCCCTCACCTCTGACTTGGATGGTCTGCTCGGCACGACCGGTACCCACAGCGTTGGCTACGCTACAGATGAAGGTGGTGTTGGCTGACTCGTCTATGGAGCGAACAACGAGCCGTGGTCCCTGGGCTACAGCTGTCGGGGGGAGCAAGCCCGTGGTCCTAGAGTTGGGGAGAAGACGGGGACTTGTGAGTGTCAGCCCCTGCCCCCCTCTCTCTGGGACTCTAGAATGCAGCCCCCTGGGCCCAGGCTCCCACACTGGAGACCCAGGCATCTGGCTTCTCAGGACATTCTCCTCTCCTCTGCAAGGACTTGGCTGTCACTGCCAAAGCCTCAGATCTTCTGGGGGGTGGGGGCGGGAGTCTCTGATACTAGACAAGGGATATTAACATCTAGAGAAGAAAACTTTGGCCACCAGGAAGAACCAGTCCAGCTTCAGCCAGAACTGCCGGTCTCAGAGTAAGCCTCATGGCCTTTTTTAAAGGGTAACCAGACACAGAAACCAGGCATTGGACTGAGTATCTCATGCTGCTTTCATGGAAAAGATGGGGCTGGATAAAAGCAGAGGGGTGTGGGGTGGCAAACTCATTGAGTGGCTGCAGTCAGTCCCCGTGGCAGGAGGTCTCCAGTACAGTACCCTAGGGGTCTCTGCTGCCTGTTATTGGCAGAGAGGAAGAGGAGGTGTGCGGGTGGCATTGTGTAATATGCAGAATGAAGAGTCACTCAAAAATGCCTTAAAAGGCTGGAGTGGATAAATACACATCCTCCCCCTCAGATTCCAGAGAAATCAGTTTCACAAGTCTAAGATAAGGGAGGCCTCATCAAGCAGCAGTCATTACTCTGAAAAAGATCTGGGGGTTTCAGTGGACTCCAAGCTTCCTATGAGTCAATAGCAACATGGAAGCCAATGGCTAATGGCATGTGGGGCTTCCAAAGAAGTAGCTGTGGCCAGACTCCACCTGGAGGACAAGGGTCAGTGCCAGGTACCAGTTTTAGAAAGAACATTGATAAGATGGAGAGGTGATAGGAGAGGGCCTCCCTGGGATGAAGGGCCTGGAGTAGAGAGGTGGGGGAGGGGGGAAATGATAGCTGAGCTCTAGCATTTAAAGAGTGAGCTGACCCATGATGGCCCCAGGGGGCCCAGCTAGAGACAATGGGGGGAGGTTACAGAGAAGCACATTGCGGTTTGGTAGAGGGAAAAAGATTTCCCAACAGTCAGAGGTATCCTGAAGTGAGATGGGTGGCTCTTCTGCTGAAGAACCAAAGATGGGGATATTGTGGAGACACTGGGGTTGAAATTGGGAAGCAGGCGCCCCCTCCCAGTCCACCCCCACGGGCCAGGACTTACGTGCTCCACTCATAGATCATGGGCTCAGGGTTGCTCTGGGCATCACAGCTGAGGGTGGCCTCAACTCGACCAACAAACCAGTTGTCATCGTAGCCAGAGATGGAGACCTCAGGGGGGTCTAGGGGAGATGGTAGGTAGAGAAGAAGGGTCTGGGCTCAGCGTCAGGAAGAAGCAAGGAGAGAGGGGCTCAGAAGGGTCAGGAAGGGTGTCTCACTAGATCTCTTAGGGACCCACTGAAATGGACAGTGCCCAGGGCTCAGAGCAGGAAGAGACTGGAGGACAAGCAGAGAATATCTGCCGACTCTCCAGCCTGGAAATGATGGTAAGCAGAGGGACCAGGGGAAGAGCAGGCCACTCACATTTCACAGAAAGGGTGAGGGGAATCAGGACAGGCTCGGAGAGGGTCTCGTGCTCCACCTTACAGGTGACCTTTGCCCCATCCGCTTGAGGGGTGGGCACCAGAGTGAAGCGGCTGGTGACGGTGAACGTGCCAGGCACAGGACCTGTTGTTCTTGTCTCCGTGCCATCACCCAGCAGTGGAGAGAACCAGGAGATGCGGGCGGGTGGACGGCCCCCCGTGGAGACACATCGGGCCATGGGCATTGGGTCTGGGCCCAGTGTCACCTCTTGGGACTCCGCATGGTTCTGGGGCTCAGCTGGAGGAAAAGGGAGAAGGTGGTATTTAGGCTTTGATCTTGCCTTTTCCTGCCTCCCTCTGTTCCAGAAGCTGTTGGATGAATGACTGAAAAAACCTTTTTAAGCCCTTATTATGTACCAGGCACAGTGGCCCAGTTCCTAATGCTGGCATGCCCAGTAGTGCTTGAAGGGTCCTCAACACAGGGAACACAGAACATAGTAGTGACCAGGCCAGAAGGGCTCTCAGAACACAAACGTCTGGGCTAGAAGGACCCTTGGCTCCTAGAACACATGACGGGGCCTTAGGGGAGGGCCAGCAGACACATGTGCTCACTTTCCTTCCATGAGAACAGCTGTGTTTTTGGACATCTTTGCAAATTCAAGGTCTGACATTTCTGAGGTTTGACCTTAAGTGATATAGGCCAAGTTTATTCTGTTTTGCAAAAATTATATTTACCATAAAAATTCGGCCAGGTAAGTACATTTTAGACTAAGCAAAACCATAAAATGATTTTGATCTATCACAACACAACATTCAGTATTTTCTGGTACAGCTGGTGAAATTTGTGGCCTCCTCTTTTGAAAACCACTGGCCTGGAACAATCTTTAAAACTCCAAACATCAGGACCTGGAAACACAGACGAGAGACCCCTTCGGACACAGAACACTGACCACTGGGGCAGAAAGGGCCCTTAGGATGCAGAAAGTCAGGGCTGTTTGAGGCCCTAAAGCATGGGTGTGCCCCCTCCAACAATCCCTTCTACCACCATGCCCTCTCACCCAGCACTCTGAGCCAAGTGGCTCCTTTGCTGCTCCCCCAGGGAAAGGTAGCAAACTCGCAGGTGTAGTTGGCCTCATCCTCAGCCCTCAGTCCTTTCAACAGCAGAGTGCCGTCCTGTAGCTCTGCCTCAGTCTCCCGGGAGTTTCCAATGACGAACGACATCCGCTGGTCATAGGGCTCTGAATTTGGGAAGCTGGCACCATGTGTGGGATGGAAGACGGCCACGCTCTGGCTGCCCCCATACCTGTCCCAGCGGAGCCACATTACCTGGGACACTCGAATTTTTTCTTCCCCAGACTGAAGGTGGCAGGGGAGCTTCACATCACTTCCCAGAAGGCCCTGAACCTCAGCTGGCACCTGAACTTGGACATTCTGGGCTCCTGGAGAGGAGAAAGATGGAAGCGTTGAGGGGAGGCAAGGTCTCAAATGAGTCAGCATTGGAGAAGCCGCATTCACTCATTCAGGCGGTTAATAGCATTTCTGTGTCCAGCCTTGTGCTAGGTACTGACTATGGGAGACAGAAGGAAGACAGGCGGTCTTCAGATTTCGGGGACCACCAATAAAAAGACACTCACGAAAGTCTACTCTGGACCTAAGTGCTGGGGATATGCAAACAGGCAAAAGACAGCCCCTGCCCTCAAGGTGCTGCAGTCTAATGGGGAGACAGCAAGCAGACAAGTCACATGTAGGAAAAACAGGAAATAATTAACAGAGGGAAGGCACTGGAATTAAGAGGGGCTGTGGAAGGCTTCCACTGCAAAGATGGGATTTTAGTGGGCCTTCGAGGCTCCACCAAGAAAACATGGCAGACCATATGTGGTGGGGCTGAGGAGGGGGCAGGGGCCAATATTCAGAACTTGGGGAGCAGGCCGCGGGAGATGGGGCAGTGAGGGAAGGCATCTGGATCATGGGGAAGATTCTCTGGGTACTAAGAACCTAGGGAGGTTCTGAGCAGGGCAAGTGGAGGTGAAGAACTTTGAAACTGGGTGAGCTCTCAGATTTTCTCATTTAACTTCCTCGTCCTACAAGAGGGAGAAAACTAGACCCAGGGGGAAAGGGCTTTGCTGGGGGTCGCCCAGTAGGGTGGCCATCCAGAGCTGCCCCTGACGTTGTCCCTTTGTGTCATACTGTGGGACAGGAAACTCAGCCCAACTGGGGAGACAAGCAGCTCCCCTCCCCCTCGGGGAAAACATGGCTGAACCCAGGCAAGGTGTGCTTGAGGGGCTCACACAGGCAGTGAGGTTGGGGAAAGAGACCTCTGGGAAACTGGGTAGTCAGAAAAGGATTCCTTTCAGAGTTGGGAGCTATGGGGAAAATAGTGAGATGCAGGACTCTGGACCTGGGGGGAATGAGAGAAGATAGCTCAGCTTCCTTTCCTTTTGTGTCCCTCTAGGACCCAGGTATCCCGATACCCAGCCCTGCCCATCTGGCAGGAAGCCTGCAGGCTGGGAGAGAGGCCTTCCATGGGCCAGGAAGGGTGTAGGAGGACCCAGCTGACACCCATAAAGCTGTCACCAGTTGGGCCAGGGCCTCAAGGCAAGGGAAGCCGATGTCCCTAGTCTCCCCCGCCACCCCCATCTGGACTGTGTCGCCAGGCCAGGGAAAAAGGCATGGTTTGCCAAGGTCAGAACTGGCAACCAGCCCAGGGAGAGAACACCCTGGTGCAGGTGTTGGGGTGGAGGCTGGAGGCCTGGGGGATAGGGAAGTCTGGGCCTCAAAGGGGTGAGAAACTGGGGCCCCAAACCCCTTTGGTCTCCAATAAAGGAGTTGGGGGATTCAGGTCTGGATATCTGGCTAACTCATTAAGAAGAAAGGTCACACATGGAGGCCTAGACCTCTGGGTCCCTAGGGAGGTGGGGACTTTAGCCCAGAATTCTGGGCCCAGGAAGGAGCTCTGGGGAGGCAAGACTCTTGGGTTCCCCCCAGACTGGCTCCAGGGCCCCAGGTGCCCAGAATGTCCCTCCCTGCCTCCTAGTAAAATGGGGTTACCCCCCCGGGTGGAGCAGGATGTAGGCTGAGCTCATGTAGCAAAAGTGCTTTGAGATCCCTTAGCTGCTGCTGGCTTAGCCACCTTGTTAATTAATTAATTGCCAATAATAAGCACACTCCTGCCCCCACAGCGGAAATCTGGGATGGGGGCGGGGGCCCAGTCTGTCCCAACCATTTGTCTCTGTGCATCTGTGCAGCCCTGCGGAGGCCAGGCCCTAATGGTGTGCATGACACAATCCCAGCAGCCAGCATTCATGTTATACTTGGGTTTACTAAGAATTGGACGCAGATCATCTGGTCTGATTGTCACAGCAACCCCTTTAGGTAGATATTCTTATCCCCACTTTAAAGATGAGGAAATGAAGGCAGTGACTTGCCCAGGGTCACATAGCCAGTGGGCAGGGGTGAGAGGCCAGATGCCAACTCAGGTCTCCCTGACTCCAGCCCAGCACTCTGTCCACGCACGCACCCTGCTGCCTCCAGCTGCTCAGGCCCAACCCTTCTCTGTCACCGTTGCCTAACTCGCTCTGCTCCTCTTCTCACTTCAGCCCGACACCAGGGATTCTGTTCTCTGTTTCCATCCCTCAACATGTCTGCCTCTCTCAGAGAATCATGGATTTAGAGATAGGAGGGCCTTTGGGCCGGCTATTCTGACCGCCATCTTTTTCCAGATGATGCCCAGGGATAAAGCCCCATTGGCTGCGGTGGTTGGGAAGGTAGCAAGGAGCAGAGCCGGGGTTCGGCCCCAGGGCCTGAGAGTCCGTGGCTACCTCTCCTTCCACTGCCCCCCCTGCCTCTCCCTCCCCTCTGGCTCTGTTTCCCTTGGCCAGGCTCTCAGGGGCCGGGCCGGGGCTGGCTGGTTTCCTCCCCCATGGCCCTTCCCCGGCCCACTTCCTAGAGGCCAGGACTGCAAGAGCTTAAAAATGTAACAACGGTCCACGCCTGAGCCCAGTCCTGGAGTCCCTGGCTGGCCAGCTGAGTCTCTCTTCTCCGTGACGGACTCCCCATAGTGCACCAAGGAGCTAACCTAGGTACCTCCTGGCCTCTCTCCTTTAGACTGTTGTTGTCCAGTCGCATCTAACTCTCTACGACCCCACTTGGGGTTTTCTTGGCAAAGATACTGGAGAGGTTTGACATTTCCTGCTCTGACCCATTCAACAGATGAGGAAACTGAGGGAAATGGGATTAAGTGACTTGTCCAGGTCACACAGCCAGCAAATGTCTGAGGCTGGATTTGAACTCAGCTCTTCCTAATTCCAGACCTGCCCCACCTAGCTGCCCCCCTTGCCTCTCTTCTACTCTCACATAAGAGGGAGACACCCTTTTGTCCCTCAATCAACCAAAACCCTGAGAGTCTTCCCCTCCAGATTGATTTTTGGTTTTGAGGCCATTCTCTGCCTCACTTCTTACCTAGCCTGAATCACTGAATGAGTGTTGCCTCAGCCAAACTGAGAGAGGCTTTAACTTTAGTTTGAAAAGACCAAGGTCTCTCACTGCATCTGGGGCCATCTACAGTCCTCCTGATCCACATCTGGCCATTGGACCTAGATGACTCCGGAGGAGAGAGTGAGGCTGGTGACTTTGCACAGCCCTGCCTCACTTCAATCCAATTTACTTGCATGTCTTGGCATCACCTCTCTGACGTCACAGTCCTCCTCAAGAATGAAGGACAACAACAGCCAACCACGTGTGGGGAGAAGGGGGGAGTGGGCCAAGTCGGTAAACATTTACTAAGTGCTTACATAGGGCCGGTCACTGTGCTACGCTCCAGGCATGCCCCAAAGGGCAAAAGGCAGCTCCCCTGCCTTCAAGGAGTTTACAGGCTAAAGGGGGAGCAAAAAAGTATGCACAAACAAGCTATAAACAGGGAATAGCTAAGAGGGAAGGCACGAGAATTAATAGGGGTTAGGAAAGGTTTCCTGCGGAAGGTGAAATTTTTAGTTCAGACTTAAAGCAAGGGAAGGCATGGCTGAGATTGAGAGCATTCCAGGCACCAGAGAATAGACAGAGAATGTCTGAAGGTGAGAGACGCGCTCTCATTTGTGAAGGGTGGGGGAGGTTTGGAAGGGCTTCGAATGACAGATTCTACATGACTGGACTCCTACTTTATTGAGCAGAAGATAACAAGGTTGGACTTGCTTAGGGGAATGAGTCTGATAAACTTTGAGAGCGAAGGGGCCTAGAGACCATTATCATTTTGCAGATAATGAAACTGATAAGTGACAATAGCTGGGATTTGAATCCAGGGCCTTCTCCATGGTTTCCGCAGCAATGCGCTGAGGATGTCCTCCTGACTCAGTGCTTCATGTCCAGCCCAGTGCCTGCGGACGGCAGCCACACACAAGGGCATTGCTCACTGTGGAGTCGGTCAACAGCTACCCAGAATGGGTGCTGTGTAAGTGTGCTGAGGAAGGGAAAGGCCACGAGACAGGGATGGAGAAAAGGGAGAGCAAAGAGAGACAGCAGCTGAGCAGTCCAGAGAGCACCAGAAGCCCGGAGGGATTGTAGAAGAGCCAGGAGGAAACTGGAGAAGAGAAGGTGTCAAAGCCAGGGAGGAACCTTAGAACATGAGAACACTTGTACCCCTGGTGCTTAGCAAAGTACCTGGCACAGAGGAAGGGGCCGTGGGATCTCGAGGGACAGTGTGGGGCAGGCACTGGCCAAGCAATCACAAAGGCTTGGGTTCAAATCCCTTCTCAGACTAGCTGTGGAACCCCAGGAGCAGGTGACTTCCTACCTGTGCCTCACTTTCCCCATCTGTAAAATGGTGTCTGACCGGATCCAAGGTCCCTGCCATCTCAGAATGTTTCTTTATAACTCACCTCGCCCCACACTTGCCCCATTTTCTCCACTCACTGAGAGAGAAATGCCAAGGTGAGGCCCTTATTTTCTTGGTTAAGTGAAGACGTAAGGGAACAGAGGCTGGGAAGAACCTGGGGCTGCTCCCTGACCTACCTAAGAGGAAGAGAAAGAGAAAGAGCAGCAAGCTGGTGACAGAGATCAAAGAGATAACAGAAAAATATGCTGAGAGAGATGTTACTCTCTGACTCTAAATCTCTGGTTCTATGATTTTTAGAATAGAGAAAGTCGGGGCGGGGGTCCCTTAGAACAGTGAATGTCAGGGCTGGGAGGGGACTGAGAAGTGAGAATGTCAGAGCTGGGAGGGTCTTAGAACAGGGGATGTCAGAGCTGGAAGGACCCTCAGAACAAACAGAAAATGTCCGATCTGGGAGAGACCTTAGAACAGAAAATGTCAGAGCCAAGTCTTCGGAACATAGAAGGCACAATATATAATATAATAATAATATAATATAATTGAAGAGACAGAACCTTAGTTGAGCCTAGAGGCAAGAATGAGATATCTTGCTAAATAAGATCTCTCCTATATACCTACCACCTCGAGCTGGCCCTCATTATTCACTCCCGGACTGTTGCAATAGCAGGTTTGGGGGGGGTGGAAGTGGGGGGGGGCTAGTGTCTGCTTGCTGTCTCAAGTCTCTCCCCACTCCAGTCCATCTTATATCAGCTGTCTTTCGTGCAGATCTGACCACATCACACCTCTCCTTCAAGACACGTCAATGGCTCCCTACTACCTCCCAATCAAAAATAAAACCACCGGCTTTGGCACTCGAAAGCCTGTGTAAGCTGGCCCCTTCTTAGCTTCTTAGTTGTCTGGGGAACTTAACACCGCCCCCTCTCTCCCTACCCACCATGATGCTGGCTTCCTTTGCTGTTCTTTTAAAGCTACATCTCCCTAGACTCAGGGCATTTTCACTGGCCATCTACCACGCCTCGATCTCTCTCCCTCCTCCGGAGAGAAGCCTTTCCTGTTCACTTTAATGCTAGTCTCCACCCCCCCCCCCATTCAATTTATCTCCAATTTGTCCTGTCCATGGCCTGCTTGCATGTTTTCTCCCCTTCTTAGACAGAGCTTCTGGACAACAGAAGCCGTGTTTTGCTTTTGTATCCCTAGCACAGTCCGGCACATAGTATGCCCCAATAAATGACTTGACAGGTAGCTGAGTTGGGTGGGTACCGCGAGCCCAGCCCTCCTCCGCCCAGGCTGAAGATAAATAGCTGGGTCAGTCACCTGAGGGGGAAGGAGGGACTGGAGCTCGCCGGCACTACCAGCATAGCCACCCCAGTCCCTCCCTCTCCCCGCCCCCCCCGTCTCCAGAGCTAGGAGGGGGGAGGGGCAGAGGAGAAAGCCCGCCCCAGACTCTTCTCTCTTCTCCCCCCGGTTCTCTAGGACAAAGACTGCCGAGAAGGGGGGTGGGTGGTGGGTGGGAGATAATGCCCGAGCCTAGGAAACCAGAATGGCCGAGAGAGGCAGAGCCCAAAGGGAGGGGCTGGGGGGGGGGCGACGTCTGGACTACACTCGATGAAAGTGAAACCCAGGAAAGTTGCGGTGGAAATGAATGGCCCAGCGCCCGGCCTTTCCCCGGCCCCGCCAAGGAGTCCTCAATTTCCCCCCAGCGGTTCCCAGACAGCTTCCAAACCTCAGGAATTCGGGCATCGCATTCTCTTCTCTTCCCCCGACGGAAGCCAGGTGTCTCCCCCACTTAGGAGGCCCAGGTGCCCAGTCCTCCCGGTCGCGTACTTCAGGAATCTGCTCCAACCCCCAACCCAGCCTTCTAGGAACCCGGGAATCTAGCCGGCGCTGGCGGCGGGGGTGGGATTGGGGAGGGGGAGCCCGGCCGGGGTCTCCGTCTTTCCCTTCCCCCCAGGAACACATTCCCTACATTCCAGGGGAACGCGCGGGGGGCGGGAGCGCGGCTGAAGCAGACCCCGCTCGAGTTAACCCCCTCCTTGCCAGGATGGGGAAGAGCAGACTGGGGTGGGCTAGGAAGGGGGGGTGTAGCTGGGGGCTCAGGTGGGGGATGGGGAGACCGGACGGAGGAGTAAGGACAAGGGAGGTTTCGGCCCTCAGACATAGCTTGGGGACAGGGAGGCCCGAGTTCAGACGAAAGGGAAGGAGAAACTCGAAGGGAGGAGGGGGGTCAGACGCCCGCAATGGAGGGGAGGGGG